>WNWK01003948.1:0-110000 GCA_009830355.1 Cherax destructor
GTGTGTGTAGGTGAGCGACCAGTGTGTGTGTGTGTGTAGGTGAGCGACCAGTGTGTGTGTGTGTGTGAAAACGAGCTACTAGTGCGTGTGTGAAAGTGAGTATCCAGTCATAGTAATAACAGTCCTCTCCCAATGTGTACTTCCGATTATAAAGAGCCATGGCAAACGGATTTCTGACTCCAGTTTACTCCTCTAAATTGAAACGTGACCAGATCTCTGTAGCCAGGTCCTGACTCCCTTCCCTCCCTGACCGTGTGACCTATTATTTTTCTTCTCAACTTACTAATAACGTACTTGACAAATTCGCCTAGCTACTAATTGCCTAGTCATTAAAAACATCTAAGAATTTATATTTTCCAGCATATATTACCTTATTTCCTTGCTGCCTTATGGTCCATCAGCCCTAAACCTACACATCCTTCATAGACGTAGAATGACTGAAGATACGACTGAAGTATATAACATTAAATAGATACAGAATATTTGCATCAATTCTTCCTAAAAGTCTCTTTAGTTTACTGTACCTATGTAGTTGGACAAGTTATCTGCATTGTCTGGCTCACAACAGGTGCAGTCAAGTATGGTAAAGAGATGCAATGTGCAGGGAAAATCATTGATCTAATGATGTTACTCTCAGTGTTGAGCTTCGGAAAACTTGACTTGATTAATATCAACAGTGAGCGAAACGTCGCCAATATGAAAACCTCTGCGTGGTGTGAGGCCTCCTACTATTAGAAGGCCTCTAGTTTACTACAGACAATATACAAGCAAGATGGTTGCTACTACGGGAGTACCAACTCTGGGCCTCCTACGAGTGAGACATCCTCTACATGTAATGCCTGAGTGCAGGAGTGAGTGAGAGGTCGTGGGTGAGTCGATAAGAAAATTTATTACTCATCTTTCAATACACGTTAACCTATTCCAAAATTCATTTAATTTCGCTCCCATTCCTCATTTCATTCGTTTCATTTAACTTCTCCAATTTTCACTCTCTCATCGCCACACTTTTCTAATTTCGCCTGAAACTTTTTCCATACACTCCTGCGCACGCACGCACGCGCGCACACACGCGCACTCACACACACACACACACACATACACACTCCCTCACACACTACCTTACACCCTCTTTCCTTCACTCTCTCCCTCACACACTATCTTACACTCACCCTCCTTCACTCTCTCCCTCACACACTATCTTACACTCACTCTCCCTCTCTCACACACACACACACACACACACACATACACACTCCCTCACACACTACCTTACACCCTCTTTCCTTCACTCTCTCCCTCACACACTATCTTACACTCACCCTCCTTCACTCTCTCCCTCACACACTATCTTACACTAACTCTCCCTCTCTCTCTCTCACACACACACACACACCCTCACACACACACACACACACACACTCACACACACACACACACACACTCCCTCACACACACACACACACACACTCCCTCACACACACACACACTCCCTCCACACACACACACACACACACACACCCTCACCACACACACACACTCCCTCACACACACACACACACACACACACACACACACACACACACACACACACAGATGTTGTGTGTGCCACTAACACAAATCTTCAACACATCCATTGAAACTGGGCAACTACCTGAGGCGTGGAAGATGGCAAATGTAGTCCCAATTTTTAAGAAAGGAGACAGACACGAGGCATTAAACTACAGACCTGTGTCACTGACGTGTATAGTATGCAAAGTCATGGAGAAGATCATCAGGAGGAGAGTGGTGGAGCACCTAGAAAGACACAAGCTTATAAATGACAACCAGCATGGTTTCAGGGAAGGAAAATCCTGTGTCACAAACCTACTGGAGTTTTATGTCAAGGTAACTGAAGTAAGACACGAGAGAGAGGGGTGGATAGACTGCATTTTTTTGGACTGCAAGAAGGCGTTCGACACAGTTCCTCACAAGAGGTTAATGCAAAAGCTAGAGGATCAGGCACACGTAACAGGAAAAGCACTGCAATGGATCAGAGAATATCTGACAGGGAGGCAACAACGAGTCATGGTACGTGACGAGATGTCAGAGTGGGCACCTGTGACGAGTGGAGTTCCACAAGGGTCAGTCCTAGGACCTGTACTGTTTTTGGTATATGTGAATGACATAACGGAAGGGATAGACTCAGAAGTGTCCCTGTTTGCAGATGATGTGAAGTTAATGAGAAGAATCAAATCAGTCGAGGATCAGGCAGGACTACAAAGAGACCTGGACAGGCTGCAAGCCTGGTCCAGTAACTGGCTCCTTGAATTTAACCCTGCCAAATGTAAAGTCATGAATATCGGGGAAGGGCAAAGAAGACCGCAGACAGTGTATAGTCTAGGTGGCCAAAGACTGCAAACCTCACTCAAAGAAAAAGATCTTGGGGTGAGTATAATACCGAGCACATCTCCTGAGGCACACATCAATCAGATAACTGCTGCAGCATACGGGCGGCTGGCATACCTAAGAATAGCGTTCCAATACCTCACTAAGGAATCATTCAAGACTCTGTATACCATATACGTCAGGCCCATACTGGAGTATGCAGCACCAGTTTGGAACCCACACCTGGTCAAGCACGTCAAGAAATTAGAGAAAGTGCAAAGGTTTGCAACAAGACTAGTCCCAGAGCTAATGGGATTGTCCTACGAAGAAAGGTTAAGGAAATCGGCCTGACGACACTAGAGGACAGGAGGGTTAGGGAGACATGATAACGACATATAAAATACTGCGAGGAATAGATAAGGTGGACAGAGACAAGATGTTCCAGAGAGGGGACACAGAAACAAGGGTCACAATTGGAAGTTGAAGACTCCTATGAGTCAAAGGGATGTTAGGAAGTATTTCTTCAGTCATAGAGTTGTCAGGAAGTGGAATAGCTTAGAAAGCGACATAGTGGAGGCAGGAACCATACATAGTTTTAAGACTAGGTTTGATAAAGCTCATGGAGCAGGGAGAGAGAGGACCTAGTAGCAATCAGTGAAGAGGCGGGGCCAGGAGCTATGACTCGACCCCTGCAACCACAAATAGGTGAGTACAAATAGGTGAGTACAAACACACACTCCCTCACACACACTATTTTCCTCATACACTTTACTTTACAGATTCTCTCTCACATTTTTTCTTATGCATTCTCCCTTTTTACATCTTCATTACACACACAAAACAAAATTTGCGTCTTTTTTATATCTTCATTAATAGCTAAATAAGATATCGTGCTTTTATGAATTATCGGGACTGCTTATATTATTAGCTATGTATATAGGTAGGATGTTTTATTGAATTGAGTCGGAACTGCTGGTACCACTACCGTCAAAATAGCCTTGGAATCATCGGTCCTCGAGTGGTGTCCCACTGAACCGAGCTTGACGTCTGAGCTTAGCAGGACGTTGCATGGAGTACCAGCCTACCTCTAGCCTTGGTAACATCTCGTTGCTGAGTGAGTACCAGCCTACCTCTAGCCTTGGTAACATCTCGTTGCCTGAGTGAGTACCAGCCTACCTCTAGCCTTGGTAACATCTCGTTGCATGAGTGAGTACCAGCCTACCTCTAGCCTTGGTAACATCTCGTTGCATGAGTGAGTACCAGCCTACCTCTAGCCTTGGTAACATCTCGTTGCCTGAGTGAGTACCAGCCTACCTCTAGCCTTGGTAACATCTCGTTGCCTGAGTGAGTACCAGCCTACCTCTAGCCTTGGTAACATCTCGTTGCATGAGTGAGTACCAGCTTACCTCTAGCCTTGGTAACATCTCGTTGCCTGAGTGAGTACCAGCCTACCTCTAGCCTTGGTAACATCTCCTTTACCTCGAAGTTTGCTTAGACGTAAGTTTTGGATAATAGATGGTTCCGTTGGTGAGACGGAACCTCTTTCTCGTTACACCGAGTATCACTGAAGGACAGAGTCAGTTCTGGACTTACAGTTTTTGATATCTAAGGTTGTGAGTTTTTCTGATGTTATAATGTGACCTCAACGTATTACTGTGGTCTTGATTTGAATTGAGTCGAACTTATATTCGGTAAGAAGGGAGTATTAGGACTCCTATAGAGATTCTATTGAAGGTCTCAGCTGTGTGTTTTGTTCCTACTTCGTTAAGATCCCTTGTTATGTTAGTTTGGAAATTAGAAGGAGGTGCGGGATCACCAAAACTATTATTCAGAGGGCTGAGGAGGGGTTGTTGAGATGATTCGGACATGTAGAGAGGATGGAAGGAAATAGAATGACTTCGAGAGTGTATAAATCTGTAGTGGAGGGAAGGCGGGGTAGAGGTCGGCCTAGGAAAGGTTGGAGGGAGGGGGTAAAGGAGGTTTTATGTGGGAGGGGCTTGGACTTAAAGCAAGCATGCGTGAGCGTGTTAGGAACGAATGGAGACAAATGGTTTTTAGGACATGACGTGCTGTTGGAGTGTGAGCAGGGTAATATTTATGAAGGGGTGCAGGGAAACCGGCAGGCCGGACTTGAGTCCTGGAGATGGGAAGTACAGTGTCTGCACTCTGGAGGAGGGTGTTGCAGTTTTATAACTGTAGTGCAAGTGCACCTCTGGCAAGACAGTGATGGAGTGAATGATGGTGAAAGTTTTTCTTTTTCGAGCCACCCTGCCTTGGTGTGAAACGGCCGATGTGTTAAAAAAAAAAACTTCTCACACACTATCACACACTTTCCTTCATACTTTCTCCCTGAAACACTACCACGCATGCTCTCTCTTTCAATCACACTCATTCACATACTTTCCCCTCACCCTCCTTCACACACACTCTTCCCATCACGCACTCACTGTCACATTTCCTCTTCCTACTCTCTAAACTGATCCTTCGTGTCTATGAAATATTTCACCGCTCCTGTCAAGTGCAGAAATGTTTTCATTATTTTAATTTACCACTAAACAACTTTCTACAGACCTATCTTCTCTAACACCATCCTCTCTCATCCCAACTTTTCTACCTCCTCACCTCATCCTAACTTTTCACCCTCCTCATCGCCACTGATATTCCCTGATTTCCCTAGCACTGACTTGCTCCCTTCAGCAACCAACTTAAAACCCGGACTCTCATTTCGACCTGGCTGATGAACCTGGAATGAGACCTGAGGTAATGAACCCACCCATTTCTTCCCGGGCATGGGTCATCACCAGGTGATGAACCCACCTAGTTCCTCCCTGGTGTGGGTCATCACCAGGTGATGAACCCACTTCGCTCCTCCCTGGTGTGGGTCATCACCAGGTGATGAACCCACTTCGCTCCTCCCTGGTGTGGGTCATCACCAAGTGATAAACCCAGGGAGCTCCTCGCGGATATGAGTCACCGCAGGTGAGGAACTCAGCCAGTCCCTCCCGGGTGAGGAACATCCAATAACTCTCGTCCGGGACTGCAAAAGCAAACGTTGACATGGTCTCGCTGCTTTGTGTTGTAAAGCCGCAATTCTTCCTCGAATCAAGGAGAATAAGAGAGGTGTTTGTCGAGGCAAAATACTGAGTTCAGTATAACTAATGCTGTATTCTAAGCAACTATTGGCATTTAGTTCTATCCTTTAGGGCAGTCTAAATGAAAGTATACCAAAACTCTTGGCAGGAAGGGGCTAGCTCAAGAAATTGATAAACGACATGGTTAAGTTCCTCTGAAACACAATAATGTCAGTCTGAAGGCCCTTAGTTTGTATTGTTACTTGATACTTGGTTTATATCCAATATTGATGCGCCAAGAAAAGAGATTCATGAAAAAAGTAACAGAAATAAAAGACGAAGAAGAGGCGATTTAAAATGAAGAAAAGGAGGGAGAAGGGCGAAGGTGAAAACAATGAAGGACAATAAAATACTTAGGCCTGGCTAGGGGCGATGCGTTTGAAGCTGGAGTGGCAGACAGCGTGACTTATCGCCTGAATCCTCAACAGGTTTTCGTCAGAGAGCATAGCGTCTGGTCCTCACCTGCACTCCTCTGTCCCCACCCGACTCTTACCCGCACTCCTCTGTCCCCACCCGACTCTTACCCGCACTCCTTTCCATCATTTTCCCCTTCCTCTTTCCTCCACGCCTCCTTCGTCCCTCTGTTCGTTCCCCTTCCTCTGTCTTCTCTTTTTCCCTTCTGTTCCAGCGTTCCTTCACCTCTTTCGCGTCCTCCTCCTCCTCATGGATTCTGAATCGTAATGTGTAAAGCAGGAGGGAGAGAGAGCGTGGCAGGGGTGTTTCGACGTCGAGGTGTTATCACGAGAAGAAAATATACGTGATCCGAGAGATGGTGTTGGTGGTGGCAGTGTGTGTAAAGGAGGAAAGAACGAAGATAGGTATTGGCTGTGTATGTGAAGGGAAGAACGAAGACAGGTGGTGGCTGTGTATGTGAAGGGAAGAATGAAGACAGGTGGTGGCTGTGTATGTGAAGGGAAGAACGAAGACAGGTGGTGGCTGTGTGTTTGTGAATGAAGAACGAAAACAAGAAGTGGCTGAGTGTTTGTGAAGGGAAGAACGAAGACAGTGGCTGTGTGTTTGTGAAGGAAGAAGACAGGCGGTGATTGTATATGACTATAAATCACGGTTTAATCAATAATCCGTGACGAAACACTCTGAATGACTGAGATGCAACACAGCTACTCAAGACCGTATTGGAGACTCAGTTATGGTCCTTAATACCCTATAAAAGAAAATAACGATAAAGACCCTGACTACAAACGAAAGAGAAAGGAGGCGAGAAGGAACCCAGGCGGATGGGATTATAGTGCAGGATGATGGGAAAATAAAGACTGAAGAAGGCATACTCAGATTGGAAGACTGACGGAAGGACTCTGTAGAATAATTCATAATGATTCGATATATCCGTTGCCCCTCTATAAACATGTACATCCTGAAGCCTACACATCAACCTTTTATCCACCAATACATAATCCAACAAACTACTTTCCTTACGTGCTATATCATACCTTGTATATTTATTTATCCTCTTTTTCATAAAATATGTATTACTTATTACCAAACCTCTTTCTACACATAGCTCAATTAATGGTTCCCCATTTACATTTACCCCTGGCAACCCACATTTACCTACTACTCCCTCCACAACATTTTTTACACACTTTAGCATTAAGATCCCCAACCACAATTACTCTCTCACTTGGTTCAAAAGTCCCCACACACTCACTCAACATTTCCCAAAATCTCTCTCTCTCCTCTACACTTCTCTCTTCTCCAGGTGCATAAACACTTACTATAACCCACTTTTCACATCCAACCTTTATTTTACTCCACATAATCCTTGAATTTATACATTTATATATTCTTTCTTTACCTGCCATAACTCATTATTAAACATTATTGCCACTCCTTCTTTAGCTCTAACTCTATTTGAAACCCCTGACCTAATCCCATTTATTTCTCCCCACTGAAACTCTCCTACCCCCTTCAGCTTTGTCTCACTTAAAGCCAGGACATCCAGCTTCTTTTCATTCATAACATCTACAGTCATCTCTTTCTTATCATTCGCACAACATCCACGCACATTCAAACATCCCACTTTCATGGTTTTCTTCTTTTTCTTTTTAGTAAGCTATACAGGAAAAGGGGTTACTAGCCCATTGTTCCCAGCATTTTAGTTGATTTTTACAACACGCATGGCTTACGGAGGAAAGATTCTTATTCCACTTCCCCATGGATATGAAAGGAAAAGCAATAAGAACAAGAACTATTAAGATAAAATCAAAGAAAACTCAGATGAGTGTGTATACATAAACGTGTACATGTTTGCGTAGTGTGACCTAAGTGTAAGTAGAAGTAGCAAGACTTACCTGAAATCTTGCATGTTTATGAGACAGAAAAAAAGACACCAGCAATCCTACCATCATGTAAAACTGTTTCAGGTTTCTGTTTCACAGTCACCTGGCAGGATGGTAGTACCTCCCTGGGTGGTTGCTGTCTACCAACCTACTACCTACAAATATATATATATATATATATATATATATATATATATATATATAGAGAGAGAGAGAGAGAGAGAGAGAGAGAATGTTAATTTAATATAGGTTGTCGAGCGCTTTGAGCTCCTCAGAGACTGGGGAAGCTAAGATGCAGAAGTCACTTCCATTTAGCTGCGATGCTGAGAGACTAGAAGGGTAATATATAATACATAGTATTTAGTAATATAGTTGTGTCTAGGAATGTTTTAGGGGTTATGTTTAATATCGAATACATTTTACAGTGGCATAGGTATGAATTTTTATACATTTTTGTTGTTTATCCATTTATATATACAAGCATCTTTACATGTTTGACCTCTCCTTTCTCTCTCTTTCTCTCTCTCTTTCTCTCTCTCTCTCTCTCTCTCTCTCTCTCTCTCTCTCTCTCTCTCTCTCTCTCTCTCTCTCTCTCTCTCTCTCTCTTCTCTCTCGCAAGATGAATGAATCCCTTTCTCGGTAATTTCCTCGCCCAAGTGGACCCGGAAATTGGTAGTTGGTGAACGGTGGTGGGCTAGAGCGGTTAATCGCCAGTCTGGGCTAAGCATGAGCCAGGCTTCCCCCTCCCCCCGATCTCCTTCCCCAGACCCAGTGCTGGGGTGATCCTGGGCTCCTTAGTGACTGTGGAGGGAGGAAGAGGAGAAAAGTGTTTGGTTGAGGAGGTAAATAAGAAAAGAAAGTGGATAAACAAGGTTATTATTATATTATTATTATTATTATTATTATTACTTTTATTATTATTATTATTACTTCTGCAACTATTATTATTATATATTTCTCTGTCTCCTGGCAATGTCCGGGATGTTTGCTTCTCTCCATCACTCTGTGTCTGTCTCTCTTTTCTCTATCACTGTCCTTCTGTCTCCATCCGACTCAGATTTCATCTCATTTCTCTAGACAGGATTCATTTCATGGTAGTGCTTCTTAACCAAATAGCAATAAATAACAAAGAAAGGTTAGACTAGTAAAAATATTCCAAAACGCTAATGCATCTGCAACACCTGGATACCTTTAATGACTAGACGCATCGCTAACTAGTGTTTTTTTCTTCAACCCAATACTGAGAATATTATTATTATTATTATTATTATTATTATTATTATTATTATTATTATTATTATTATTATATTCTATGTATTGGATTAAAAAGTCACTGGTGGATATAATGTCTCATCAGTAAAGGTTCACAGGTGTTGCACATGTCTTAATCATCAAATTGCCTGTATTTTTTACTACTAACGTAAGAATATTTCCATGAAACTGTTCATAAACACCGTCTTCGTTCTGTGGAAAATTATCCTAAAACGAGAAGAGGTTATTTTTGCTAATATTCCGGTAAATATTATATTGTAGTTTTAGGCTCAAAGTAGATATTTCATATTTAATAAATAAAAAAAAGGTGTATTTAATTAAGGTGTAAATCTTACATGTTTGAGGTGTTCAGATGCCTAGAGAATCCCTTCGCCAAATATACAAACAAATACCTCTGAAATTATCCACCAGGGGGCTACACTGCCTAATTACGCCACGAACCTTTGTTTTGGAAGATACACAAATGTAGAAAGTTTCGAATTAAAGCAAAGACGTTTTCTAAAGTTATCACACTGAAACCCAAGCTACGAAAAACTCAGCAAAAAATTCAAGATATTATGCCTACGCGAGGATATTTAATTCACTTCAAAATTGATAAATTCTGATGGCGGTTAAATTTTTTTTTTTTTTAATTATCTTAAAAGTTAAATATTTAATATATTTGTTAATAAATGTGTATCTCTGATTGGGAAATTTTATTCTCCTAAGTGTATTGGTAGTATTTTACTAACACTGAAAAATGAAAAATTGAAGAAAATTATATATCTATTATATACTTAAGTACAATGAAAGCTTTATACAAAATATCATATATATATATATATATTCTGTTTGATCATTGTACTCTTACGTTCCCTCGCTCACTTTCTTCCACATCAAAAAGTTATGTCTCACACACGCTGTCTAACACTTTACACACACTTTTAAACAGGAAGTGCCTCTGACACTCTACACACTTTTAAAAACTCTCGAAGTCTGCTCATTTTCACACGCTCACAAACACTCTTACTCTCACGCACTCTGTCTTACACTCAAACAAAGTCTCTCACACTCACACACAGTCCAGCCGGTCAACGTGAGTATCCTGAGTGGAAGCGGAAGTCTGAGTGCTGGGACGGAGTACGAGCTGGTGTGTCAGGCCTGGGGCTCCCGACCAGCTGCCATCATCAGCTGGTGGAAAGGTGGCACCACTGCCCTCAAGGACGCAGCTATGACGGTACGTTCGATCAGTGAACCCCCCTAACTCTATCAAGCACATTTCTGGTCTATCTAGCACAGTTGTGGTTTAACTGGCACAGTTGTAGTCCATCTACCATAGTTTTGGTCCAACTGGCACGATTGTGATCTAGCTAGGATGGTTGTGAGGTCTGCCAGATCAGTACAGAGTAGAGTTTGCTCTGTTACTTTCATTTTAGTGTAAAAGTAAATGTAGAAGCCCAAGGTCTTTCACTGTCTCACCAGTGCTTGGTGAAGAGCTTTGCAAGGAGGAAATAGATAAGTCAAATGAAAATATCTCAGAAGTAGTAGTAGGGGCGTGCATATTGTGAGTCTTAAATCAAAGTATTGTTTTGTTGTTTTGAATAATATTTCATGCATAATACTTAGCCTCACAGGGATGGTTTATACAGCGCCTGGTGAGTGGGAAGCAATCAAATTTGATCTAGAGAATGGGAGAGAAACTTCAGTTGCTCAGATCAAGGGCCATTTGAAAGCTATTTTTTTTTAATGAAGACTAAAAATTCTCTATAAAATAAATTTTCTGTATAACACAAAGGAATATAAAAAAGATTTTCTTACAAGGTAAGAAATAATCTCTCATGAAATAATGAGTTCCTAACTATAGAGGAAGAAGGTAATGGAATCAATTAATCTCTTTCAAGCAATTTTCTCTTTTTTTTTTTTAACTGCAAATGAGATTTTGATGTTAAGGTTCCACTTGGCGTTGGAAATATTATTTTACACTGTAATAAGTTGCAGCCATTGCTAGAGTCGATAGTATTGGTATTATTTTGCTCTTATTTTTATTATATGATTCTTTCTATAGAAAGAATGAGAGATAATTGTACCTCCTATCATTACTTGAGATAGGAATTATCTATGGATTCTGGCTTCAACTTTTTGAATAATTAGTGTTTTCTAGTTACTTAATATATTTATTTTCATGTTCTCGGTCTAACTTTTCTTTACTACATCTCTGTCTCTGTCTCTCTCACTCTCCTTTTCTCTAAATTAACTTTAAGGTGATCTTTACCCGGCAGACGTCACCAGACAGCAACGTGACCACGTCAATCCTCAAGTATCGTGCGGAGATGGCAGACAGTGGCAAGTACCTGACGTGTCGAGCCCAGAACCAACTCATCCCTCAGTCAGCCAGGGAGGACGGCCTCAAACTTAACATCTACTGTGAGTGTTAAATGTTATTATCTTGATCTTATAGGGGTTGACATCTTGTTAAGTGCTCTTTTCTTGTGTGTGTGTACTTTATATGTATTTTATATGTACTTCATCACTAATCCAGCTGTTATTTTTATCTTATATCTTCAAAAAACGTAACAGGAAGGCAAGGCTAGATTGTGTAAGTGGGAAAATGGCTTTCTAGTAACTTCTAGACTATAACAGACTACAAAGATAATGATATAATATCATTCACAAAAAAACTAGAACAGAACACAGGAACTACATGTGAAACAACCCTCAAAGCATTTAAAAATAAATAGAGAAGAAAGAAGAATGTAAGATACTCTAGTATCTTGCATAAATATTAACAAACTTGACTTGTAACAGTTAGGAGAAATGTTCCATAACACGGATTTCAGCTCAATTTTTACATCTGAAACTCATTCAGTTATACGAAGAACATATAACGTCTTTGTAAGGTCAGATAACTACGGTCAAAATAATAGCGAAATTAGCAGACATAATAGAGTAAAATTACCCAGAGGAATATACCTTATTTCTCAATTTGTGTAATTCATAAAAGCGTCTAAATTCAATATAACAGTTCCGTCATATTAACGTTAATGTTAAAAAATACTCGATAGAAGGCAAAGAAATAGAAGACAATGAACTTGAAAAAAAAAATCACGCAATCATTAAGTGAGGGAGACACGAAACGACATGAAATATATATGTAAATTTATAAAGGACACAAGAAATGTGGTTCTGTAGTCAGTGTTTATGAAAATAATGGAAGCCTCTTTAGGGACCAAAAAAGGTAGAATTTCATTTCCAAACAACAACGAAATAACGAATATACAGCATGGATATCATAATATACTTTTCTGTATTATAAATTCATCATAAATTTCATATACATAAAAAATAACAACAATCAGTACAGTTGTAGTGTATGTAGATATTTCAAAGTGTTAAATAATTCGGTGTGTAGTATAGTGCCTTTTTATGCTCTCATATATTTGCAATATATTTTTACCCTCTCTCTCTCTCTCGATCGCTTCTGCAACACACACACACACACACACATAGATACAGAACATACACACACAGCGTTGTCGTACACAGGCATACGTACATGCGTAGCCTCACACAGGGTTAAATAAAGCAGCAGTAAGGGTGACCCTAGTGTAGGCACTCAGTATGGTGACCGCACTAACGAGTGCACACGGATGGTGGCTTTCTATGTTCTTAATTGTCGTTTATTTTCTCATTTACGGTTTATGGAATTTTTTAATGTTCAAAAACAGAGAAATTAAAAAGCGGCTATGCTGATTTTCCAATCAAGAATTCATAATTTATGAGTTCCAATAATTTCCTGAATTATGTTCAGTTTATGAATAAATTTAGAATGAACGTAAAATTATTTAAAAAAGTCTTAAAAACATACATATTTTTTTTATTCCTGGGTGAATATATATTCATAAAAAAACGCTTCATAACAAGCGTATTAGTAAAATTCAATGATTTATTCTGTATTTTTTAATAAGCTGTTGTATATGCAAATTGTACATAGTGTAAAAGGTGTATTCACATAAGAAAAATAGCAAATATCACAATTTGTGGGATAAAAAAAAAACGTAAAATATAGTTCACGTTGTATGGGGTGAGCGATGACCCCCGTGGGAATCTGCAACATGTATTCCCAGTGATAGACATAACCTCATTAAGCAACTTTAATATTAAAAATCAGCTTGTCCAATTCCGCATATATGTGCCAGTAAATCTTTAATTAATTTAGCCACATAAATCCTATCAGTGTACACACATTGAGAGAGTCATTTCTTTCGGGATATATACACCCACAGATATACTTCTGTTATTGAAAATACATCGACCTATGCAGATCTTTCGAGTTATGTACTTTGAGAAATACGCATCTCTCGGAGATGCGTATTTCTCCATTGAGATTCATTGCATATTCGCTGAAGCATATACACATTTCAGTATATATATAAACACTCAAGTAGAGGTATATATTCGGAGAGGTGTATAAATCTCATTTTACATACACTGAGAGATTACTTCATTTTTTAATTAAAGTAGCCTTGACTAGCTGCGTAGAGGTGACACAGCCATATTGCCCCTCGTGTAGTCGATGAGCCTTAAAGACATAAACCCATGAACAAGCGTCTCGGTGTATATAAACTACTTAGAGATAAACATTCTGGTTGTATATGCATTTTTCTTTTTGCTGACTCCCTCACATTTGGCTTATTAATTTTTAAAAGTATCGACTAGGCAATTGTCATCAAAGCGGCATGACACCTGTACACCACCAGTCAAGGATAGTTCATTCACAGAGAAAATCTATACACAAACATTTATTATTTTATTAACACATCGGCCGTTTCCCACCGAGGCGGTGACCAGAAAAATAAGAAAATCTTTCATCACTCACTCGATGACTGTCTTACCAGAGGCGTGCTGACACTGCAGTTCATATTTATACTCAGTTTGGTTTATTAAGTTTAATCCATTGTGTTATATACAAAATAAACTAATTTTATACATACTTAAATACAAACCCCTTTAAGTGAATATACACCAAAACTAGTAAATTGATTCATTGGGATTGAAGTTTATCGACTACATGAAGAGTTGTTAAGATAGGATGGAACCTGTTCACCACAAGCCAAGTATATTTAATCCCTAAAACAAAGATTTAAAGTAAATTGTCAGCATATATACAATGAGAGATATTCACTTTCGGTGCATAGCACACTGCCCAGAGATCTAATATACTCCTCAGCATATATACAAATTGCACCCTGAACTATGACTAAACTATTACGAAGAATATTTATTGTTCCCAGAACCCAAATCATCCATTGAAATACGACACGACAGCTGGTGGTAACACGTATAATTTATTCACATTCAGCAAAAATGTCTTTAATTTTGTGTAATATCAGTCATATTTTTATTATCCACATATCATACTTAACGATAAATATAGAAAAATCTGTTTGCAGTAAATAACATAGTTCCTCCATTTTCACATTGTAAATTTGCAGGGTTTTCTTTAATTACAGGTAAAGGAAACGTCACACACATTCCCACTTCCAATCTAAAGTTGACAGAAAGGTTTTATGCTTTTGCCAAGTTTTGTCTCAGACTTAATTGGAGTTGGAACCCGAGTTAGTTACGACATATGATCAAGTTTGTTGGGAACTTTGTGGTCGTGTTGTAAAGAACATTTTCGCAGGATTTACGAAAACTTACGTAGTAATTTTTCACTATCACCAGAAACATGCTTCTTTAGGGTTTGCGAGTTGTTTTTTATTATTATTTTTAAGCACTAGTTTGCCTAACCGAATTTATATACATTACACAAAAATTTTCATGGATCAGGTTCATGTATAATTATTTCGTTTCAAATTACTCTCAAGAGCTTGGTTAACAAATAACATCTACGTTACACAACGAGGTAAAAGTTTAATTGGAAACGGTGATGACAAACGCTGGAGGTGTTATGAATCTCCAACCATCTCCCTCTGCCCCCTCCTAACCCTCTTCCTCCCCTTAATATCTCTAGTCTCGGCGATGGTGGTCCAAAGTCGTGAGAGGGTTTCAGCGCCCTTCCAAGTTGGGTAATATTGCAGCATTCAGTTTCAGAAGTGTTCAGCTCTGTGTTCCCGTTGTGCCGGTGCTGAGCCAGAGTGGAGAACTACAAGAGTTGGCCGTTGTCAAGTCTGGAAGCTGCAGCTCCCTCTAGCCATCTAGTGAGCCTCTTAATATAGGGATGGTGTGGAAAGCGACCGTCAGAAGATGTGAAGGGACGGGTTAATCCCAGTGGAGGGCTTTACGAGGAAGGACAATTTACTGTTGGTTGAGTACTACGAAAGAAAGGAAAGAATTTATTTTACCTCCATCTGAGTGTAACATGTCCATTTTTACCCCAAACATATTTTCTCGCGTTTTCCTTACTGCTGTTTGAGGTCGAAACTCGGTCTTTGTCTGCCTCATTATATTATTCTTATATTTCCTCTTCATGTATCTTAACTTAACCAATCCCTTTCTCAGTAATGCATCCACCCATAATTTCCTTTTCAATAATTTTGGTTTTGAACACGTTGCAGTATTTACTGTACGTCATCTGCAACTCAACAATGCTTCACCTATAGTCATTCCATTTGCATCATCATCATCCTCTCGGGCTCCACCACCCTCTTTCTCTACAGCATCAACACACCGTCCATCTCCCTCCACACTTGCCCTCCTCCTCCCCATCTCTGCTCATGCAGCATCCCGATGGGACTTGTTCTCTCTACGCTGCGCTCTTTCAAAGGATGATATTTTCCGTAAAACTTTTCCTGAGTAACTCATCTTTACGGCGTGAGGCCAACGTGCCGCGCTCTCAGGTCTTTCTCATTGATTTCCCAAGACACCTTGTTGACAGTGTCGAATATATCCCTCGCACTTGACGTCGGGCAAGCCAACTTACCCTTTTTTCTGTGTCGATTTACATATAAGATGTCGTCCTTGGTAAATGTTTAGCAATGGCCAGTTTTCCTCGGATTTTACAACAAAAAGCATTTATTGTATATAATTCCAATTGCAATGTTAATTTTGTTAATCGTCTAAAACTTATTATCACATATCATACGTAAAGTAAGTCTTTTATTCTGAATTCTACACGTGTATGTTGTAAATTGTAGGAATGTAGGGAAGTATGAACAAAAGTTACTTAGCATTGAAGCTTGTAAGTGGAATTGTGAAAACTCCAGTCTTGAGTTTTTCACAATCTGGTGCACTGGAAAAGATTTTAGGGTACAAGTCCGTAATGTATTGGTTAGCATGCTTACCCTGGAGCAGCAGTTCCATCCCTCATAATACAACTCTTAATATAAACACCCAGTAAAAATTTCGCCTAAGATATCATATCTCAGACAAGATCTTATGTTTGAGCTGCGTGGCTCACAACCTGATTGATCAGGAAGGTCCTGGAGGAACCTGTTAAATTTCCTCTTGAAGAGAGTTAAGAATCTTTTGGCAATTTCCCTGATATTTGAACGAAGGCCAATCAAAAGCTGAGAATTCATTAAGATTTATGAGTATACTTATTGTACTTGTGTTTTTTCAAAACATTGCTATAGTGGTTCAGCAGCTGTTGGAAGCTGGTGCCTTTTACTCTATACCTTTCACAAGGGCTGTTACTGTATTCACAGAAAGTTCTTAGTCCGGAAGAATCATTCATTGCTGGCACATGGTTGTGAAGTCACCAAACATGATGTATCTGTAAAAGCTCTTTACAAAAAGCAGTGAAACAGCTTTAAAAGCGCATGTTGCAGAACAACCCTGAACAAAGCACACTGAGGACAGAGTACACACAGACTTTAGTAACAACGTTGCTTAAATCTCTTAGGCACCAAACGACACCAAAGCCTGTAATTCAACTATGTTTAAAAGAGTGGAAAAGAGAATAGAGGTATTTATTTCACTGTTTAATGCTGCAGTCCAGCACCAAAAGAGACAAAAGAGAATGTGTATTTCAAGGGACCTTGTCAACATATACTCACTAATCTGATTATCATGAGCAAGAGACCTGTGTTGGTCAAGTTATGGATTTATGAATACATTTGTATTTTTGTCACACCGGCCATCTAGCATTAGATAGGATAACAAGAAAAAAAATCATTATCATTCATTCAGTAGTTGTCTTGCCATTAGACTTGTAGTGTGCAAACACCACAATTCATGTCAAATAACAAAACTCGTCTAACCTGTTACCTCAAATCCCTTCAATATATATCGCAAGTGTAGAAAAACATTCTTGCCAGAAGCAGATAAAAATTCCCATAAAACTGTTAAAAGTATATAACCTTTGTCTTGATGATCATTCACACCTAATATTCACTCGCCGATACCATGAGACTAGACGGCGACTCACGTGTTATAGACCCGATAGTGAGAATGTTTCATTCATGTCAACAGCCATGATGCGTCAACAATGTCATTACAACTCTCATAAAAGATATTTGACTTGCCATTCTGTTTACTTGAATAAGCTTGTTTACGCTCACTGCCCTAAAGATCAGTGGATTAAGTGGCATCTTAAGAAGCTTGAGAGGGAAAAGATATGTGTAAGTCTTGGCGGGAGGATAGTAGTGTTTGTGGTGGATGTTTGTGTGTGTTTGTCTCTGTCTCTGACAGAGAAGCAGAGATACGTAACCCCAACCCACCCAAACACCACACACACACACACACACACACACACACACAAACACCCGACACCACGTATAGGTGAGTACACATACATATACACACAACTCGACGAATACATACTCACCTTGGTTTCCATTCTTCCCCCTGACAGACAAACCGGTGGTGACGCTACAGATGGGGAGTAACCTGGACCCAGAAAACATCAAGGAGGCCGACGACGTATACTTCGAGTGCCACATCAACGCCAATCCAGACGTGCAGCGAGTCTTATGGTACCATAATGTGAGTCTGACGCAAGTCTTCCTACTGAATGAATATTGTTTTACGTGTACTGTATACTGAGTGAGAAGTACTTTTTATCTTTATTAAACTATAAGCATTGTGTACTCTAGGTATGAAATGAACTTTGGATCTTCTGGAAAATAAACTATGTTTTTGTTTACAAATAAAATTACTCATTGTAGGTAATTAAATGTTCATAGCTATTAGTTAGAATTTAATATGAGAGCATAACTTCTCACCCTGTGATAACTAAAGATTTTACTCCAGTTTACTGATAAACTTAATCATATTATATAAGTTATATTCATGTTGAGTAACAAACAATGGTAAGTGACCTTTAATCAGAAAACCTCTAGAGCAAGAGCATCTGTATTTTATGATATTTGAGGGTCAATAAGCCTAGAGTATACATGTTAATAAAATCGCATCACTAACTGATCACAGCATTTCTGTTTTTCTCTATTTTGTCTAATTAAAATATTACTTTCAGGACTTCGAACAGACATAATAAATCTAAAGTAATTCTAGATAAGCAATTGCTCTGGTAAGAAGGATCACGAAGCACCATAGCATATATAGACATATCTCAATATCTACCTCAGTCATTCGCTCCTTCCCTCCCTCCCTCCATCCATCCATCAGTCCTGAAGGACACTGAGTTGAATCATTAATAACAAAGATATATGCCCAGATTATCAAAATGCACCAACAAACAGAATTAATGCAAAGAGAAAGAGAGTGATCTTCAGGACAGTTTCCTACTTTCGTATATGGTAATATTTCTTGATTAAAAAAGACGAAAATTAAAACTTAAATTCGTATTCTATTGATAGTGACCTGTTAGAACAGTATTTTCGCCTTCATTTCCACTCAAAGTGCTAGTGAAAAAGATGTTTGTACCACGAATTGAGAACTTGAGTTTTTTATGTTTCCTTTATTATTTCGAAGCTGGATTGAGAATATTCATACATACGTCAACACTCTTCTTTACCGGACTATCCTAGCTATTCTTGACACCAATCACACCTACTCTTGTGGTCATACTAGAGTGAATGCATGCACGCATGAATGAGTGAATGAATGCATTAATAAGCGAATGAATCTCAGAATTTAAGTTAGTCTTGAATCCCACGACGTTTTAATATGGTATCTGGTTACAAAAAAAAAAGTATGACATACTGAGATGCGAAAGCAGAAACTATTCAGTAGGTGACAAGAATTGCTATTGTTAATTATGTACTCAGTAAGTGATACAAGTATTGCTGCTGTTCTTGATGTTCTCAGCAGATGACATCTGTTACTGTGTTGAACAGATGACAGGCATTGCAACAGCTAATTAACAGCTCGTTTTAAAACTGGTAATCTAGCTGATAAGTAAATGATCAGTAGATGTCTTGTACCTCAGGTGTTGCCTAAATTTTCAGTAGGTAACAGATATTTTATTGTGAATTGTTTGCGGAACATGTACCATGTAAGGCTGTCATTAGTGAGGTAACAACAGTATAAATTTCGACGTATATTCTAATTTGCCACTTATTCTAATGTGGCTCTTACCCTAATGTGTTACGCAGGTCTTAAACCCAACTAATTCCACAAGTGGTGCTAACTCTGACACTAATTCTGCCCAACACGAAAAGAACGAGTTTATATTTGCAATTTCCTACTAAAATTTCCCTGTCTGAGAATTAATCAGGGAATTATTTAAATGGTGAAACACAATTCAACAAGCTTTCAAATAACGATGGCCAACAAGTATGAAGACAAAATTACAAAACTACAAAACAAACTTTCACCGAGGCATCGTTGTCTTGTGCTGAGCTTTATCTAAAGATGGCGTGATACTCTGAGCAGAGTGAAGCTTTACTCAGAGGAAGCTTTGCTCTGCTACTTATATCCTTATGTTCTTACAATTCAACAAATTTGACGTCGTGTTCTATGCTGTCTGGTTTGCTATATTTACCGTGTTTAAACTGAGACGTACAATTCAACAAATTTGGCGTCGTGTTCTATGTTGTCTGGTTTGCTATATTTACCGTGTTTAAACTGAGACGTACAATTCAACAAATTTGGCGTCGTGTTCTATGTTGTCTGGTTTGCTATATTTACCGTGTTTAAACTGAGACGTACAGAAGAAAAAAGTCACATAGTTGCAGAATATTTTTTTACAAGGACAAAGTTTCGCTCTGTGTAGAGCTTTATCAAGCTGTGAAAACTACACAGATGAAAACATTGTCCCAACAGAAGCTTTTCCTGCAACTTATATCTTTGCTTCCATATTTATCTACAATACACTCTCTTGTTCAACTAATTTTGTGTTCTTGTCTCTCTTTGAGCTCCTTCCACAACACGCACTAAAATAATTTTTTCAGCTTATTATTTTGCCGGTCCTCGTCTTTGGCTCCTAAATGTCTTTTTTCATACATATATGTCCTCTTTCATAATATCGGATCTCCATTTTCATAGTTATATGATACTAATAATATTTGTGAATCGTGACTTCCATTTTAAATGAACATTTTATAGTTTTACAACTGGAGTGTATTTTATATGCGACTTTCTTTCCTTAGAATGGAGCTCTGAATAGATTCTTAAATCTGCAATCGTTACCTAGATTCTTGTAACGCTATTGCACATTTTTTTTTGAGCAATTTGCAACGTTTTCAAACCGCTGCCTACTTTGAGACGATATTTGCATTGCTAAATCTCCTCTCTCATTTTTGTACCCTTTCTTCTTTGCGTCAAAATTCCTCCAACTAAAGAAACAAAAAAAGTAAATAACATTCATAATTCCGTTAACATAGATTAAACTGATTGTATCTCATGTGGGTGAATATCACTGGAAAGCCGAGTGTAGGAACCTGCAACTGAAAGTTATGT
Organism: Cherax destructor; assembly: GCA_009830355.1. Taxonomy (NCBI): domain Eukaryota; kingdom Metazoa; phylum Arthropoda; class Malacostraca; order Decapoda; family Parastacidae; genus Cherax; species Cherax destructor. The sequence continues at coordinate 20,846 of WNWK01003948.1, forward strand.
AATTGAGTCTACCACCAGTCGAGACAACCGCTCGAGAAGCCACTACAAAAGAATCACTTTGATTAATGTAGTTTAATCACGGTCCTGGGGTCTATGTAAGTCTCCCTCAGGGCAAACACTTCGACCACTTCCTGCTTCTTCCACGCTCCTTGGCTTTTTCCACGCTCCTTGGCTTCTTCCTCACGCTACCTCTCTCATTTTCCTTCTGTATTATTTCTCCTTTATATCATGTTTTATCCATTTCATGTGAGCTTGCTTTACCTCGAGTATTTTCCTTTTTTATCCAGAATTTCACTTTGATCGTTTTTTTTTTTTTTTTTCGTTCTCGTCCCAGTAAATTAGTTTTCGTTTTTCACTCTTCACCTCCATCTTCACACTCTCTATGTACTTTGCTATATTAGCATAACTCATTCCCCTGTTTTTATCCATTGTTTTTTACATGCATTTGTTTTATTCTTGCTACCACGGCTTCCTCATTCTTCATTCCTTTCTTTCACTTAGCCATCAGTTTTCAAATGCTCCTTACTTGATTTTTAATATTTGCATTTCATTATCCTTACTTCCCTTGATCATTCGCCCTTGCTGTTTGAACTCCTACAACCCTTTTCATTCCCCTTATCTACTTTAACAGCAGCCACAACTCCGGAAGTCCTTTCGTACCTCCCTCCGTCTTCACCTCTTTCCCTTTCTCCTCCTTCCCTCTCTTTCTCTTTCCTCCCTCTCTCTCTTTCTCTTTCCTCCCTCTCTCTCTTTCTCTTTCCTCCCTCTCTCTTTCTCTTTCCACCCTCTCTCTCTCTCTACCTCTGAAAGAAATAGGACACTTCACCCACGGGTGTCGACACCTCTTGTCATCTGGTGGTCCTTGGAGACAGCTGGGACAAGAATGTCATCAAATGGTGGACATTACATTTATGGTCAACACTCTTCTTTCCGATGTTGAATATATTGCAGCCGCCGAGACGTACATGACAGTAAGAGGTCGGATCTTGGCAGGTAAAGTTGCCCATAACAGACAAACGAAACAAATGAGAAAATTAACTCTTGCTTGGCAGTGTTAGGAATGCCCTGCCACCAGTTTGAGCCCCACCCGTTCCTTGAATTGTTTACAGTCGTGTTGCTACGATTCTCGAGAATTGAGAAAATTAGCTTTGTCAGTCAATAATTGTTAAACTCGTACAAGTAAATATGTATCTCAGGGCAATTGATTTTAGTTATGGTTGAGTTATTTTTCATTTTCCGCGAACGAATTTCATCACTTTTCATGCTGCTGACAGAGTGTAGATCTTCAATATATTTTCTTCATTATCATACTGAATGTGTGAAATGTGTTAAAGAATACGTTATATTTTTATTATTGGTCCTGAAATCTTGCACAAGCACGTGTAAGACTTTTCAAATGGATTCTTCTTGCCTCCTTTTTCTGAACAGATTCACACACTGTAATCTGTAAAAACAATTGTTTTTTTTGTACCATCCTCTTTCAGATACCTACAAATACATTATCATACAAACATTTCTATAAGGAAGCAAACAATGGTAAAGCATCGTCCTGGAGTTCTTTCTACAGTGAATCATGAATGGGATGCAAGACCTGTAAGTGCTGAGGAGAATCTGTAATGTCTCTATTACATAATAAGATAGACGTATTAGAAAGAACCCACGTGTTACTAATGTGACATTGCAACTAATGTGACATTTTATTGTTGCAACGTTCCGCTCTCCAGGAGCTTTATCAAGCAGCTACAAACAATACATGGACACAGGGTATATATAGGCTTAGAGTGAGGTGTAATACTAGTGGTAGTAGCAGTAATATTAGTTGTAGTAGTAATACAATATGGTAGAATAATCAACTTGCACATGAGTAAAAGGTTATAAAAAGTCATTACTTGGGTAGCATAAAAATAGTTTAGACAAATATTTCTGTAGGTGGTTAGATTTGAGAAGGTCTGTTTCAGCGTCCCTCTGTTATGTTCTTGTGTAGTATTAGCAGCAGAGACTAAGTGATGGCAGGGTTTACTGTTTTGAGGAGGATTTTTGCTAATACTTCAGATATGATGAAGCTGTCTTTATTTTGCTTTATTGTGTTAGAAACAGCGATTAACGATGATTCAAGGAATTTACGTCTGCGGAAATCAGGCTCTCTTATCACTAGTCGGGCGTCGTTGAATTTCATGAGGTGACTTCCGGTTTTGAATGCAGACGTTGTTCGAGTTATCATTCCTACATGCATTAATGTGTTCATTGAGGCGTGTTTCGAGGTTCCTTGCTGTTTCACCTACATATATCTTGTCACAGCCTCCACAAGGTATAGTGTATACTCCTGAATTGACTGGTTCATGGTGGTTCGATTTTGTCCTGGTTAGATCGCTTATGGAAGTGCTGGATGCGATGGCGACTCTAGTGTTAGTTTGTGCAAGTACCTTGGAAACGTTCAATGTAACCTTGCTGTTGGGAAGGATTATAACTTTGTTAGGAGTGGTTTTCGTGCGTAGAGAATTGATAATTTGAAGAGGTCTTTTCTTGCAGTCTTTGATGAAAAAGGAAGGAAAATGTAGATCATTGAAGGTTTGGTGTATGTAAGTACATTCCTTTTGGTTTTAGTATCTTGACTGGAATAGAACTGGGTGAGATCATTTTTGTTGGTAGGTTTCCGGTAAACTTGACATCTTAGATTATCAACTTTGTGAATGAGGACGTCTAGAAAAGGTGGCTTGTCACTGGACTCTTCTTTTAGTGTAAACTGGATAGCCGGTTCAACTGTGTTGAGCCTTGCCTGAAGATTCTGCACGTTTGGGAGTTATTTTCTTTAACCTGACGACAATGAGGCTTTACAACACACCTTTTCTCTTTTAAGAGGGTTTACACTGCAATTTTCTTCCAGGAAGGTTATTATACCAGTGTTCCTCAAGGAAGGATACCATACTAGTGTTCTTCTAGGAAGATTATAATTGCGGTGCCATTGCAGCTCTACAACCAAAGTTGTAGAGCATATTAGTTCAGAGACTAATATGGAGTACACCTTGGGTTTCTCAAAGGACTTTAAATAATTCCTTGCTGTTTTGCTACCGCTAGGACTTGCACTCTTCCTGCCTACCCAGGAGAGTTTACGAGAACACCTCGTCATCTTTGACTCTACTTAACTAGTGTGTTTTATCAGGGCCATTCACAAGCATTCCTCCGAGGAAATTATATAGCCTCTTATCTTTCTAGACGACCCTCTAAGTGTCACTTAGTGGGCCTCCATTATGTGTTTCCCACAAGCCCTACAGAAACACCGTGCTATGAAGGCCTACACTCTTATTTTCCTCAGTGAAACCCGTGAAGCAGAGAATTTTCTTTTCTCCTTGGGCAACTCCTGTGCACAATATTGACCCATGGAGCTCCTAGCAGCACCTCACCTATGAATACTTATTAACTTGTCTTTCACAGGTGCTGCTAATAAAACATGTCACACGAGGATATCACTATCTTTGTCTTTCAGGGAGCTCCCGTGGAGCACCGCGTCACTCGGGGTATCATCCTACAGAACCAGACGCTGGTGCTGCAGAAGATCACGAGGGAGGCCGCTGGACTATACACCTGCGCTGCTGTCAACCTGGAGGGCGAGGGAGAGAGTCAACCCGTCAACCTCAGAGTAATGTGTGAGTTGATTTCTGTCAGCTTTGTCAACCTTAGTTGTGAATGAGTTGATCACTTGTCTTTATAAATTTTAGCTGTGTATGGGTTAATTACTGTCAGTTTTGTCAACTTCATAGTTGTGTGTGAGTTGATCACTGTCAGATTTATAAACTTTAATCGTGAGTGAATTGATTATTAATTGCTTCGTCAACCTCAGAGTTATATGTACGTTATCACACTAAACTATGCCAACCTTAGAATACAAGTGATTACAAATAGGTAACGTGTCAGTCTCCTTCTACTACTACTATTACTCTATGACTACTACTACTACTACCCCCTTCTTTCCTCTCTCTCTTCCTAACCTGTCTTCTGGTCTTGTCTTTTTTTATTGCTCGTTTGTGGTTTGATACTTTACCAGGACGGACAGAAGTATCTTCAAAAGTTTCGTACTTAAGTGTGAGTTATTCGTCAATTATTCTAGCCAAGGTATTCTGACTTTCATTCTTCAATTTATTGCTAATAAGAACTATGTCTACTATGTTATTTTTCCCGAGTTAGGTCTGTTTTAGGAAGCAGAACTTAACTGCTTCAAGAACTTCCAACTTAACATTTCCAGGTTGATTTGTCAAGCTTATTTGACTAAATTTGAAGTCCGCTGCAATTTACCTGTCGTTTCAGGGTGACGCCTTAACTATTTCTGTCAAATTATGCATGCATTCCATTCTTCCAAGATTTACTACCAACATTTCTACTTCTGTTACTTCTTTCCTCTTTTGTCTCTCACTTATTTGTCTATTCATTTATGTTTGTATTAATCAACATTTGTTCATATTCTTCTTTTGTTTTGTTCTTGTGTTTATTCCTTTCGTAACCTCTGGTATTGGTTGTGAAATTCTTGATTACTGCATTATAATAGAACTGACAACTATGCAAGTTAAATATTCTGTAAGGGAGAGACTGATGATTACGTCTCTTATATAGAGAAGAGAGTCCTGGAAAACAAGAGCTAGATGCCCACAGCATTAAGTAAGACATTTAAAGTTCCATTTTTTAATGTGATTTTATAAACCTTTTTGCAGAGCTAGATGTTGTCGCTATAAATACTTGTTCTTGGGTCACTATATACAGTTGCACTGTATGGTAGCTCTGTACAGTAGCTCCGTATGGTAGCAATATACTGCATAAGGAAACAAGACCATGTTGATTAATCTTTAACTTAGTGTTGCTAATGGCTTCTTGCATACCAACACTTATATGCTGCGTATGTCTCCGTTACAACTGTTTTTGTCGTTAGAGTGCCGTGTCTCTATTGTTGCTCTTTTTTGTTGTTGCTAATGTGCTCTGTGTCGGTTACTTTTTTTTTTTTTTGCTTCTTTTTTTTTTTTTTTTTGCTGTGCTGTGTCTGTTGCTGCTGTTTCTCCCGCTCCTGTGTTGTCTGTTGCTGTTGTTTCTGCCGCTGTGCTGTTTCTTTTGTTGCTGTTTTTGACGCTTTTGTTGACTTTGTTGTTGTTGTCTTTACCACTACTGTGCTGTTTCCAATATTCTTCCATGTGTTCTTTGTCACAGTCGATTTTCTAACAGGGATTTCAACGGCTTCTCAATATCAAGGTCACTGCCGTCATGCACTTTGAAGATAATGGATGTTAAATATCTTCCATTAGGAATTATGGGCATTAAATTCGCTTACGGAGAGTATCGATGTTGATTGACGTCATCCAAATTAGGAATTATTGACGTTAATGTCACGTAAAGTAGACATTTTTCATTTCTTTACTCTGTAGATGGATTACCTTTACTTGGTGAGATGATTTCCTGGCTTGTACTTCGTAGGATATTTCTCTTCTCTCTCTCTCTCTCTCTCTCTCTCTCTCTCTCTCTCTCTCTCTCTCTCTCTCTCTCTCTCTAGCACAGTAAACGGACATAGGATCTCATGTGACATTAAAATGAAAATAAATGCTATTTTAAAGGGATAAAAAAATATATAAGTTAATTTTCTTATTCCAATCGTAAAGTAACTTACGGGCCATCTCGCGACCAGCAGGTCAGGGCGTACCTGGATTAACATAAAATACGTGTATTTCTCTCTCTCTCTCTCTCTCTCTCTCTCTTCTGAAGGGCCTCAGTATTTAATAGTTGATGTATTTTATGGCCAGAATAGTAAGCCATTATGTTTTGTTTGTGTGAGAGAAAATTTGCCAATATAGTAAAATAGTTAAAAAAAATTGGAATCGTAGAAATCTGAGTCATAACTGGAAAATGTTTCTTTTGACTGACCAAGTTTTGATCGCTGTTGTGGTTTCGTGAACACGATGTTTTTAGGTGGCATAATTTCCAATTTCCATATTTCACTGAATAAATAGTTATATTCATTTACATTCAGTATCTAAAGAATGCTTCTTCTGATAGGCTTCAGAATATGAATGATGATGCGTTCCGTAAGAAGGATGATGCCGCGTAAGTTTGGCCTCAGAAAGTGCAAATTTTAAATTTTACAGAAATTATTAAAACAAATATTATAAGAAAGGATGGAGGTAACGGAGTCAACGTGTTAATACTCTAAGGAAAGATTTGTATTAAAGATGAATAAAACGGAGAGAGGCTATAGTTCGAACAGTCCAGAGGGAATGGGCAAAAGAACGTCACTTCGCAGAAACTGTGTAACAAGGAGGTGAGCCAGAAACAAATACACATAATAAGAAGATAAACTAAAATTCAATTTGAAAAATAAGAGAACTGCGAAGAACCAAGTGATAAGGCTGAAGAACTTACAAAAGATGCAAAGTGTTTTTTACAGAAGTGAGTTGGGAGTTACTCAAAAGGTCAGAAGTCAATGATGTTGAACAAAGGAGTCAAGAACTGAGTCCCGACCACTTCAAGCACAACTAGGCGAGTACAACTCAGTGAGTACACACACATACACACACGGTATCACGCAGGCAGCTCCCGTGGCTCCGTTTAAAGGCTGATGTGGACATTTTAACGACGCAATTTCCCATTAAGGCATCGTGTACACGGGACGTAAAGCATCGCCGTGTGCGCAATGGCCTCTGCACGCCGGCCCAAGTAGAGAGAGAGAGAGAGAGAGAGAGAGAGAGAGAGAGAGAGAGAGAGAGAGAGAGAGAGAGAGAGAGAGAGAGAGAGAGAGATAGTTCCAACTTCATCCTATTCCCTATTTGTATGCCTCATAACAATAAAAAAGCTTTCAAATTAGCTGAGGTAGGTAACAGCTCTTAGCTTGCAAATAAAGGTAGGAAGTCATAGCCTAATACTGTATAACCATTGTGTAAATAAGAGAGAGAGAGAGAGAGAGAGAGAGAGAGAGAGAGAGAGAGAGAGAGAGAGAGAGAGAGAGAAGAGGACTGAGTGTGAATGCATGTGTAGGTTTGAGAGTGCCATAAAAGTGTTTGAGGTTCTTGTGTCAACAAACTAGTTAACTGGGCGCGTGGAAATCCTTTAGATAAATTAGTATCCACTGGAAAGCAATAAAAAAGAAGGGGAAAAATTAGCTACAAAGTGACAGAAGGCAAGAGAGAGACAAAGGAAGAGAAGCTGGTAAGGATGAAGAGGTACTTATGCATGTAGCAGATTTAACCCTTTACCAGGCCACGCATCAAATTTGAGACACTGCAACATTTGCAACCTATATTCTGATAATATAAGCAATTCTAAGACATATTTATTTGTGTTCATTTGTCAAGTTTATTTATTTTAGGCGCCTCTTAAATACCCTCTATGGCAGAATCAAATATGAGGCACACCTGGCCTGGTAAAGGGTTTAAACAGTACTGTCTCTTCATAGAAAAAATTACTTTCTGGCTGTGAGGTGACACGCAGCGATCATATTTACCTTTGCATTAATCACTTGCATCAAGTTGAGTATGTTTATTTGTTTTAAAGCTGGACGATCATACGAGGGTCTTTAAGATTCCTTTTAACCCCATAAAGCACCGGTGAACGATAGTTTTATCCTACAAAGAGGGATCAATGTAAATTTTCACTGACATAAACACACTTCTCGGTGCGTATAACTTGGCAGCATTAGTTAATGGGGATTCAATCCCATCGACTACTCGAGCGTAATTAAAGGCTGATTGTAACTTGTTCGCTTCCAGTCAAAAAGACTGGACTAAAATAGGGATTAAAGTAAACTCTCATGGTATATATACAAGAAGAGATGTTTACACCTTCTGTGTCGCACCATATCACACTGTGTGCCGATCAGCTGTTCGGGATAATAATGTCTCTTTGAACTTTTGTTAGGAATAACAGTTATGATGAAGATTGAGACACTTATGCAACATATGGGAATCTTTATTGAAGAAACGTTTCGCCACACAGTGGCTTCATCAGTCCAATACAAAGCAGAGAGGGGTAAGGAGAGGAGGAGTTTGAGGTAATCAGTCCCTCAGCCTGGAATCGATGTGTTCACTCCATCAATCATGATTGGACTGATGAAGCCACTGTGTGGCAAAACTTTTCTTTAATAAAGATTCCCATATGTACTCAGTCATATGTACTCAATCAAACAGTTCTTATTTTTAATCGATGATGATTATATCAGATGATGATGATGATGATGATGATAATAACAATAATAATAATAATAATAATAATAATAATAATAATAATAATAATAATAATAATAATAATAATAATAATACCAATAATAATAATAATAATAATAATAATAATAATAATAATAATAATAATCAAGATATCAGAGTGGGGTAGATGTTTTAGACCAGTTCGGATCTAGTTTTATGCTCACCAGAATAGAAAGCAGCATTCATACTCTTTGTTGCATACCGTACGTGTATTTGTTCGTCTTGTAGTTGAGTTAGAGAGTGAGGCTTGTTAAAGGGGTAGTGTCTGCTACCTGAACACAGGACCAACCTGTGCTGTTTCACTGGCTTTTACTCAGAAAGGGAAATATGAGTTAAAACACATATATGTGGTTTGAAAAAGCAGGTATTTTGAGATTTGTCCTTATAATTTATAGGACATATAAATTATATGTCCTTATAATTTATATGTCCTATAAATTATATATCCTATAATATAGGACAAGGTTTACCTATTCAGCACGAAATATATATCATGAATACTGAGAAGAGGTTGGATTTCACAAGGGCCTGCACGGAATGTGCAAGTATTTTTGTCTTTATGAAGGGTAATAAAAAAGACGTTTCCTGGCAAGGCGTTCAGTTGAAACTGTTGAATATACAGATGAGTGATGATTCCATGACCCTGCGACTCTGATTATCTTCTTCCCTGGCGATGAGTCTTGCGTTTCTGTAGTTGATTAAATGGCTGTGGGAGTTTCTGTGTAAAACACAGACCAGTAAAACTTATTCGTCGTTATCCTACAAAACGGGAAACCTTCTTGCCTATTCCTGGGAGATTCTTCTCAAATTGAACCTCTTCTCAGCATTCTTCACCTGTCCCTTCACGTCACTGTGATTCTCCTAAGGTAGATCCGTTTGTGACTGGATGAAACTCACTGTTGTGGGCGAAACGTAGTCAATAAACGATCACATTATATGCTGTTGTCTATTTTTCCATCGTGTCTGTATTTTTTTACTATTTATCTCCATATATGGAAATGTTTGCAAACTCTTATTTTTATTTTATTTTTAGTTTGTCAGTACTTATTAGAGAGTTGTTAACTTTTTTGTTGTTAAATAATTTTACAGGTATTTTAATTTGCCTATTTAGCTACACACGAAATTTTATTATCCTAAATGACGCAAAAAAACATACTGGTACACACACATATACACATACATTCACGCACATACATAAATGCATGAAGCGAAGAGGCTATTACTCAATCCCTACAACCACATGTAAATAGGTAAGTACAAATAGGTGAATACATACACTTATATGGGCCTCTACGTAATTCTTACATCTGTTCCAAAATGGAATTTTAAGTAACTCACACCCTTTTTTTTAACTCATCTTTCCTATAAGTAATATAAAAAAAAACAGCGCCAGAAACCTTGGGGGAGTTGACACACACATTTACCTTCCCCAAGAGTCTATTTAATTACCCGCACGCCACCAAAATTTTTATTTTTCTTCAGAATAAAACTCATCAGAGGTGTTTTTACCGGCGCGAGAGGTATCCAGGATGGAAATGAGGGAGTAATGAAGAGAGAAGGTGGTGAGATGGCGTTAAGATTAAGCGAGAATTCTACCTTTCCGTTTCTAGAAAAGGCTATTTTATCACACTTTCTTCCAAGTGTTTCATGCATTCCTAGTACTCAGGAACTTTGTTTATACTTCAGGAATCTTTATTCATACATGAAACCACATTCTTCCTTGTTTACCTCATTGTTGTTTACTTTGGACTTCATTCTACTTTGTTTGCATCATTCATTTTCAGAGTTTATTCTTGCTCCTTTACTACATTCTTCCTTGTTTACTTTACTGTTGTTTACCTTGTACTTCATTCTTCTTTGTTTCCCTCGTTCTTTTTGTCTTCAGACACTATTGTTGCTCCTGCGAGACGCTGTATACCAGTTCTGGGACAGTTATGTACAGGTATGGACCTGGACATTGCGACGTGCCAGCTGGTTCAGCTTACATGTGAAAAGCCCGATTAAACCTGTCAAGGTCAAAATTTATTTTATGTTATAAGAAAACAAATATTAGCTCTGAAAAACAATTATAAAAGTAAAATTTGACAAAATGTCGAGAGATTTTTCGTATCTCAGTATGAAAATAATGGGTGAATGCAGCTTTGAAAAAGTTTGGAAAAATGTTTAGTGGCATAAATCATCATAAATTTTATGTACAAATTTGAAACATATAACAAACTGTATTTAACGAAATAAAAAAAATTAATATTTAAATACTATGTTCCTCATATGAAAACCTTAAATATTATTAAAGTAAAAAGCTAAAAATCTTATTAATGGAGAATGGATTTGGTTACGAAGACCAAAGTCGTTCATTATCTTTGTAAAGTAACTTTGATTCAGCAATTACTGAAAATAACGTGTCACAACCCAAAAAGATTCATAGTTTTAACAAAATAAAAATTCTCTTTCCCAGAGTAGTAAAATCATCGAGTGAATTATAATGACGCATATATTACAAAGTTGTGATATGCGAGGTTATTAATCTATATTTACTAATTGCTTTAAATATGTTCCTGTGACAGCAATGTTATTTCTCAATGATGGTAACATCAAGCGATTCGTAAGTTATTGCAATCGCAACTCACAGCAAATAAAATTCCTGATCTTGTCCAACTCTATTAAGAAAGACAGAGATAAAATAGTCACATCAGGTCACTTGAAACTGGAAACGTCGCAGTGGAACAGAAACCTGTAAAGGCAACATGGATCTATAAAAAGAGAAATATTTCACTTCATAGTAATTTTCCACCAATTATCTTAACTTCAAAAGGTAGAAAACTGTTAGAGACAATATTTCGAGATCAAACGCATTGACATAAAGTTATTACAAACTCACAACAAGAATTTCAGGAAATCATGTTCGAATGATCTTCATTTCTCTTTTAAAATATATTTAGCATGTAAGATGGCTGCTGTGATGTACCTAAATTTTCATGAGGGTTTATCCAAGAGTTATTATCAGAGACTTGTTTGAAAGAAATATAATAAACAGTAGATGATTATTTACTAATATAGAGGATGTGTACTAACATATGATGGACGTATATTGCGTACTAATATTAATAGGTAATATTAAGTAAGATTCGATAGGAAACAGCACAAATATTCCTGTCGCGGGTCTTAGTTATATGATGACTCGCCACTGGAGCATTTGGTCATCTGTCGGAGGCCTTCCGCTGGCTTACCGGTTCACTCCTTTAAGAAATAATATTGTGAATTACTGCTAGTATTGATGGATATATACTAATATAGATAAGCAAGAAAACCACTATGAAAAAATAGAAGAATTCCTAGCGCTTTCGCTATCTTCTATTTTTTCATAGTGGTTTTCTTGCATATTTTGATATCACCTGTTTACTGTGATCTTTTTGCACTAATATAGATAAATGTGTACTGCGTACTAATATAGAATAAAGGGCCATAATATGGCTTGATAACTATTTTATGCTATCAACAACTAAAGTCAAACGAAAATAAAGTTATATGGTTCATATGTCCTAGTAATATGTTAGGTGAAATGCTCTCTCCCAGACCTTTATCCTTTAATGCTGTCTGCAGCACTTCACCTCCCAGGATGTACTCCGTACTCGGTCTTCTTTCTTTTCAAATATCCTCATTAATTTGTACCTATTCTAGTAACCACTTTCCTGATAATTCTTTTAGATCATTTTAGTATTTTTTTATGTTTTCTGCATTACAAGACCATCATCCACAGACAGTAATACTTCATTGGATGCATTATGTACTCGTGTGAGTGTGTATTTGCACGTGTGTGTGTGTGTGTGTTTATTCGGGGGTCGGGCTGCTCACAGAACACATGAAATTAGCATATATAGCAATTATCCTTTACTAAATAACGAAAGATCATACAATTTTTCAATAAAATTTCTCCAAAAATAGTAGACACATCACGAAATGAATACATTTGATTGAAAATAAGTGTTTAGCTCTATTACGTTTCATAAATTTGATCTTGGTTAGCTTAGATAACTAATTATATTTCGGAGTCAAAATGTAGTATGAACGAATTCGTTATCAGATATTGGCATCGTTGTGGAGTTTCAGCGTATCAGGAGGCGGTTGATGTGAAGGAGCACATAGATATCCTACCCTTTTCACATTGTGCAGAAACAGAACACTTCAGATCCCATGTTACCCTGCTGAAGCACCTGCATAAAATATGACGAAGGAACATGTTGTGGTGGAGTCATACACGAGAGCCTTGTGCATCATATACAAGCACATCGCCACTGATATACAGGTGATGACGGAATTCACTGGTAGAAACCAAGGCAAATATATAATGTGTAATGCTTCACTCAGAGACTCGATACATACGAGTGGAGAACAGGAACGTGAAATTTAGGAAAATTATAAGACAAATTCCCAGGATGGCCAATGAAAAAATTATACAAATAATATTTCATTATATTGTGAATAGACTATTCCATTAGACACAATGCACGTTTAATTATTTTATGTATCGTAAAAGGCCTTCCGTGAAGGTCTTCTTTCTGCAATATTTCTCGAGATAAGTTGAGAGTGAGAAAGGGAATGAGGAATAATGATAAGGTATCATGATATGATGATTGTGATGGAAACTCAATTACACGTATTGTGTTTCCTCCTCGAATTACTAATGGTAACTAACCAGAAGAAAATTATATGTTGACTGATGAATCCAATGCAATTTTTCTGACTAAATAAGGGTCTTAAAAAATACACACGCACACGGTACACATACACAAGATATATCATCCCTATAAAATAAATTAAATAAATATATATCAATAATTTTAGGTAGATTAGTTCACATGACTACATTCCGAAGGGTCGATTCTCCGTCATTCCTTTGCAATCAATGAACAAACACGGGTTTTACACACCAAAGAAAAAATATTTTCTCTATCCGAAGTGGACTTTTACATTGTCCTGAATGTAACTGAACAGTTCGTTAGCAAAGAAGACTATTTGGAACCTGGCCGCTGGGGAAATGATCTCCAGGCCGCTGGGGAAATGATCTCCGGGCCGCTGGGGAAATGATCTCCAGGCTGCAGGGGAGATGATGATCGGGCTGCTGGGGAGATGATCTCCAGAACCATCTGCAGTTTAACATTTATTTGGAGATGTAAGTTGTATATCTCCATCTCCCAGGTAAGGCGGAGATTATTTACGTTGTGCCACATTTTGCACTGCAGTATCAGTGATGAGAGTGTGGAGGATAGGGTGATTCACATACACTTTGTCCTCGTACTGCTCCATTATCAATCGATTTTAATTTATTTAACTGCACCATACTGTACCCTGCAGATAAGCTGTACTTTGGACAAGTTACATAATTAGTGTACCGTATAATGCCCCACAGACAAGCCATACTGCCGCCGCCACAGTAAGACCATCTACGGAACAGCACTACACGAACCTGCGAGCGTCACTTGCGAGGTGGAGGCCAGTCCTGGCCCCGTCACCTTCAGGTGGACCTTCAATAACACTTCCGAACACCTTCCCATCCCGGCCTCTGCCGTCACCTCCCAGGTGAGTTACCTTCCATCCCAGCCTCCTCGTTACCTATTAGGTAAGTTATCTTGCATCCCAGCCTCCGTCATCTTCCGGGTGAGATTTTTTTTTTACTCAGCTCCAGTTACGGGCCAAGAACTATAGTCATGCCACAGCATATTTCAAAGCCCAGGATACGACCCACAGCAGTCGACTAAACATCTAGATACATAATTTCTATGAGCAGAGGCAGCAGGTGTAGAGAGACTTTCTCATTTGTCTCGTCCTGCCCGGGGTCGTTACCCTTGCTTTCCAGGTGAGTTTCTCTCTGCACCTAATGAGCACCTTCGCCTCGAGTTGATTCACCTTTCCAAAAGTTAGTCTTTCGGCATATATTTTAGAATGTGTGTGTGTGTATATATATATATATATATATATATATATATATATATATATATATATATATATATATATATATATATATATATATATATATATTCCTAATGAATGATGTTAATTGCAGTAATTATACAGATCAAACCTAATTATCTGAAAATGTGGAGAATTGTGTTCAAAGTTTATCTACACACGACCACAAAAAAAGTTATTTAATTGCAATGTTTACCTGCAAAAATAATTAATGCATCACAGATGAAAACAAAGCACGACATTAGTTTAACATATCCGAAAATAAATAATACACTGTGATTTACAGCAGAGCCACACATCTATAGAGATAAAAAAAAATATTTGGCCTCAATTAACCAATATTTGTTAATAGCGAAATAACGATTACGTATGTCCTTGTAACTAACCAACAAAATTTTCTCACACACGCAGGATTTCCTCTCCGTGGCCAGCTATGCTCCCAAGAGTCACCTGGACTATGGCACACTCCTGTGCTGGGCCTTCAACGAGATCGGGGAGCAGAGTGTTCCTTGTGCATTCGCTATCATCGCAGCAGGTGAGACAAAAAGATGTGTATAAAGAATATGCAGGTACAATACCATGATTGTGCATAGTTATCTAGAGCAGAGAGACTGACTACTTCACTTTCCATTTTCTTCGTGCGTCATCTGAGGTGAGCTGAAAAAAGCCATTGCTGGGCGAAATGTTTTCAAATTTAGATACCCTGTGCCTAATACGTCATCTTGACGGTGCTGCGCTCCATTATTACGGAGAGACGAAAGCTCACTGACACGGAGTGACAGTAGTTAGTTGGGATGTAATTTAGTTTTATCTTATTATTTTTTTGTTTTTAAGGAATTTTTGGAAATGTACTCATGTACTTGTGCTCAACTCTTTGTGGTTGTAGGGTTTGACTCTCAGCTCCTGGCCACGCCTCTTCACTGGTTGCTACTGGATCTACTGTCTCCCTGCTCAATGAGTTTTATTGTACCTCTTCTTAAAGTTATGTATGGATCCTGCCTCCACTACGTCACTCTCCAGATTGTTACACTTCCTGACAACTCTATGACTAAAGAAATACTTCCTAAAATCTCTGTGACTCATCTAAGTTTTCAGCTTCCAGATGTGACCCCTTGTTGCTGTGTCCCATCTCTGAAACATTCTGTCCTTATCTACCTTGTCAGTTCCTCTCAGTATTTTATATGATGTGATCATGGTTCCCCTGTCCCTCCTGTCCATGTGTTTGTGTGTGTAATGGTTTCCAGCGTGCGGTGGCTGCTGTTGATATGGTAGCATGATGTTTCCTCTAGTTGTGTGCGTGTGTCGGGGAGGGGATGTGCAGAAAGTTGCTTTCCTGTTTGAACTTCTTTAATCTTTGATTTTTGTTCTCTGTCTGTCTGTCTGTCTGTCTGTCTGTCTCTCTCTGTCTCTCTCTCTCTCTCTCTCTCTCGGAATGATATAGTTTTCGTTTTTTCTTCATTCAGGTTTTCACTCACTTATCTTTCCTCTACAACGCCCTCTTCCGTCCGCTAAACTTCTGTAGCTGTTATCTCCCCCTTACACTCCTTCTCTTCATCCCGCCGTTCCTTCCTAGCTTTCTAGCTTCTTGAATCCCTTCTTTCCTTTTTTCTTTAATTCCATCATTCCTCGCTTATTCATTCGTTCCCCTTTCCTTCTTTCTTATTAGTTCATTCCTTCTCTCCTTATTGTCTTCTTTTTTTCACTCGGCAAACTTCCTTCTTTTCTTCATTTTTAACTCACCTAACTTCGTACCTCGTCGTAGGGTGCGAGTGTGCCTGCCACTGCTTGCTCCTCCTCCAGATAGTGTCTTATCCTCCGCTAATATCACGGACCATATCTTACCATTTATGTGGCAATAAAAGTCTCTTGTATTGTACGTACTTGGCGAGGTTATGAGTTTTTCTCTTATTGCGGTGAGTCGTAAATCCTTAAAATGTTTGGTGCCTCCCTTTGCAGCGATAATTATTAGTTTCTGGGTCTTTTTTGTTACCTCGAGATCATTTTTTCGTGGCAGAGGGGATTTTTACCTTAATTCTTATGAAATTCGATGTTATTTCTACGTGGGAATTTTGGTAAGGTATGATGCGGAGGACTTTATGCTGGAGAAGGTGTTTGTATGTGTGTGTGTGTGTGTGTGTTCATTAATAAAAATACATGGCTCACTATCGTTCACTCGACATGTGTATTTATGTATACCTGTACAGGCGGCTGTGTATATATACATACATATGTGATTAATGTAGGTTGGCATTAATTGCTAGCAGCAGTTTCTATTATTGCTCGAACACTTTGCATACTTTATGAGAACGTATATTTCAGGTTTTAATTAATGAACAAATGTGTGTGTGTGTTAGTTAGTGTGTGTGTGTTTGTGTGTGTGTGTGTGTGTTAGTTAGTGTGTGTGTGTGTGTACTCACCTAGTTGTACTCACCTAGTTGTGGTTGCAGGGGTCGATTCATAGCTCCTGGCCCCGCCTCTTCACTGGCCGCTACTGGGTCACTCTCCCTGCGCCATGAGCTTTGTCATACCTCTTCTTAAAGCTATGTATTGAGCCTGCCTCCATTACATCGCTTCCTAAATTATTCCACTTCCCGACCACTCTGTGACTGAAGAAATACTTCCTAACATCTCTGTGATTCATCTGAGTCTTCAACTTCCAACTGTGTCCCCTTGTTGCTGTGTCCCATCTCTGGAACATTCTGTCTCTGTCCACTTTGTCAATTCCTCTGTGTGTGTGTGTGTGTGTGTTAGTGTGTGTATGTGTGTGTGTTAGTGTGTGTGTGAGTTAGTGTGTGTGTGTGTGTGTATGCGTGCGCGTGCACGCGCGCTTCTCCGGTACTTTGCAGTTAAAGCATGAAAGGAAGAAGAGATACAATATGTGTTCTCTGCATAAACGTTTCTGTAAAAAATAACGTGAAAGGTATTTTAGCAAGATGAAATGGAGAGAGAGAGAGAGAGAGAGAGAGAGAGAGAGAGAGAGAGAGAGAGAGAGAGAGAGAAAAGCAAGATTTGGAATACAGAAAGTTGAAACTGAGACCACAATCCTCAGATAGGGAATGGGATAGAGGAGTATGCACCGTATAATACTACGCATAGCGCCTGAGGCGGCGTATATCAGCTAAATAACTGTGGCAGCGTATGTGCGCCTGGCAAACATAAAAACAGCGTTCTAATACCTCAACAATGCGTCCTTCCGAACTCATTATACGGCGTTGACCAGACACTTCACGAGGCATGCACCACCAGCACAGATCAGCAGCCATTCCCAGAAATCAAAGAAAGTCTAGAGATTCTCTTGGAGAATAATCCCGGAACTAAATTTATGGATGTACTAAGAAAGTAAGAGAGGGAAAGCAGGGAAGACATGAAAACGACGTACACGATACCTAGATGAGTCGATTAGAAAGATCGAAGACAAGGGATCATGGACAGAAGCTAAATAAATAAATGAATCAAAGTAGATTTCAGAAAGTACTTTTTCAATCTGAGAGGGTTTAGGAAGTGCAGCGATCTGAATGAGAATGCGGTGGACACAGAATTCTTTCACATTCTTAAGAGTAAGTATGATGAAACCCATGAAGCCAGGAATATTATGTTACTGTTAGTTGTCCGGAGATGGAGCCATTAGCAGAGACTCGTTCCCGTAACCACGACTGGGTAAGAACATATACATACACGCTCAAACACATGTCAACAAGCTCAGACACACACACACACACACACACACACACACACACACACACACACACACACACACCATCACCAACAACAACACCATCACCACCACCACCCGGGAGAATTTAATAAGCAACTAAATGAACAAAAAAAATCTCTGATGCATTGAATAAATTTAGTTTGTTAGAATAATCTTTCTAGAAAATTTTGACTTAAAAATATAAATATTTTATAAAACAAAAGGAAATCACATGCAAAAAACGTAAGTCATATAAACAGAAAAATGGAGCATATTTTTAAAAAAAAATAATAAGAGTGTGAGTGTAACAGGAGATAATAAAACAAATCAAAAGTCCAATTACAAGCATTTCAGAGGACTTATGCTTGCCTGAGCTACCGTCACTGTCATGGGAGTTGATAATGAGAGACAAGAAAACTATGAGAGGGTGGGAATAGATTGGATTGAGAAAGAGGTGGAGAGAGAGAGAGAAAGAGTTGATGAGAGGGAGAGTGTTGAGAGAGAGGGAGGGAGAGAGAGAGAGGGAGGAGAGATAGAGAGAGGGAGGGAGAGAGAGAGGGAGGGAGAGAGAGAGAGGAGGGAGGAGAGAGAGGAGGGAGGAGGGGAGGGAGGGAGTGGGAGGGAGGGAGTGGGAGGAGGAGGAGAGAGAGAGAGAGAGAGAGAGAGAGAGAGAGAGAGAGAGAGAGAGAGAGAGAGAGGGAGGGAGGGAGGGAGGGAGAGAGAGAGGGAGGGAGAGAGGGAAAGGGAAAGAAGAGTATAATGGATGGAGAACGGGAGAGAAGGGTGAAACACAAAGCAGGATTTGTCAGCCTTTACAATAAGAGAACAACAATAGTGGAAGAATGATACCAGAAAACAAAATAAGTTAATTTAGAAAATGTATAACAAAAGAACATAAATTCAACTAACTATCCGCATACGACGTTACTACGAGCAAGTTAACCTAATTAAGCCTTGAGGCGCGACGCCAAGTCGCACCGACGCCAAGTCGCACCGACGCCAAGTCGCACCGACGCCAAGTCGCACCGACGCCAAGTCGCACCGACGTTGAGGCAGGTGCAGGGAGCACCTCGTCTCTGGTAATCATCATAAAAACAAAATTTTCAGATAAAGATTTGTTGTTAATTCTGCCTTCTGTCTGTGTATACTGCATAACCCACTCGGGCTTAGAGCATTTTTTTAAACGTATGTGTATGTGTGGGTGAGAGAGAGAGAGAGAGAGAGAGAGAGAGAGAGAGAGAGAGAGAGAGAGAGAGAGAGAGAGAGAGAGAGAGAGAGAGAGAGAGAGAGAGAGAGAGAGAGAGATAGAGAGTTTTAGAAAGTCCCAAGGCAACGGAACGCAGTAAGCAGATTGCATGACATGGAGGTGATGATATCTGTGGAACTATAGCAACAATCTGCTGAAGATGGCATCAGCTGGATGCCTAAATATACGTTATTCGTGTTACTGTCTATTTTATTTTCTCCAAGTGGGTTCCGAATCTTTATTTCACTTTTCTATTTCGTTCTCTTCCTCCTTTGTTTCTCTTCCGTTTTTCTTATGTTCCCTACTTTCGTATAATTCAAATTTCCACTTGTTTCAGCATTATAATTATTTTCATTTAAACGGAGTTCAATTAAATATTAATTTTTGAACACAGCAAAATGGTAAGTTAACGTGAATAATATAATATTGACGCTGAAAATTAAGAGAATTATCTAAGTGAGAAGAAAATAGAAAAGAACGGAAGATGAAAAACAAGTATATTGAATAAGCAATGAAGAGCGCCCCGAGCCTCTTTGATGGAGGACTCTGCCAAAAATTTAATAGTCCCTCACTTGATAGTGTCGCTGGCCCAGGGAACCAAATCTGCCGTACACACGCAACGGAACTCTGCTATGAAATGAGAAAACTTGAGGTACAAATGACCACATTCTTTGCTGATGATACAGCTGGGAGAGTAGTAACACGTACTGAAAGTAGATGATTGATGCACTACTAAATAATGTAGCTGAATGGTAGTTAACTGGTAGTTCTATATCTTCTTCTGTCAGCTCTGTTCGTGATGACACTTGTGACACTGCAAGAACACATTTATTTTTTATTTTAATCACACATACTGTGATACCTGGAGTTCTAGAATGACTAGAAACTTAAAACATCAGTGTGACACACTAACACAGACGACAGTAATCATCATTCCCGCTCTTCCATTCCTTTTCTCTATCACACACACACAAACACACATTAAAATAAGGAATATGAATTGCTCTTGAAGTGTCCTCGCCGTAAACCTCGAGAAAAAAAAGAGCTGCCATTACCACATTTCTGAACACTGACGGATATTAGTTGAGCATTTTTATAAGAGGATTGATTTAATAACAAAAAGGGTGTAGAGTTGAAAGATCCTTCCTCACCAACCAAATAGTTTTTGATAACACGTTGATGGAGGTAATTCAAAAGAGACAATAGTTGATAAGTCGTAAATTCTGAGTTTGTCAGAAGAGTTGCTCCTCTGTGTCACACAGGAGAAAAATTATTACAAAAGAGAAACAGAGTGAGATGACTGATAAGGAAACGGTAATGGAAAGTTATCAAACTAAGCAGAGCGAGAGAACAGAAAACGTCAAAATAAAAAAAATAAATACATAGAACCCCTAAGGCTCGGTTCTTGAGCTGATGACATTCCTGAAATACTGAAATTGTGTTTCTGGGGAAAGGGGTAAAAGAATCCTTCATATCGAAGTGATACAGATTGCAGAGTGTAAATAGACACAATGAAACTGTTTGTGTGATACGATTTTATGAACATCTGAGAGCAAGAAGGATCTGAGAATGATTATCTATAAAAAAAGAACCACTAAATTGTTAATTAAGAAAACGAATTTTGAATTTAAAACCTCCGACTCATCTGTACTAGTCTGTGCTTTTTACTTTTTTTATAATCTTTATACGAAAATTGCAAGAACTGAAGTAGCTGAAGAATGAGAGGAAGAGAAGTGATCGAGATACGAGACTTTGAAAGATAGAGAGATATCATGGCAATGCCAGGTGAGGACGATAGATGGAAACATCATGCAGTTGAATGTAGCAATGAAAAATAGCGCATCTGGATAGATATAGCTCTCTAAATTAATTGTGAAATGAAGCAGGAATGTAGAGCAATGTACGACATAAAGATATAAATATGAATAATGCGAACAGTGAAAAGACATACTCAGATAAATGTATACTCACACACACAAACATACACACACACACTCACACATACGCACACACACACACTCACACATACGCACACACACTGTTACTACTACTATTACTATTGCTACTGCTATTCCTACTTACAATACATACTACTAATTAGAGATACTATCTCTACCTACAATAACAAGATAATACTACCATTTCTTACAAATATTACTGCTATCTTCAATAATAACAACAACAACTACTACTACTACTACTACTATTTCTTGCAAATACTACTACTACTACTACATACAACAATTACTAGACGAGAAAATAAATCTCTTTATTTTGTTAAATGTTTGGGAATGAGCTGCGTGTTTATGAGAAACTGGCGACACTTTTCTAACTCACTGAAAACTTGCTTAAACAAGATTATAAACTAATTTTAATTTATTTAAAAAACTTGAAAGTGTTATTCTTCGCAAAGGTTTTAGAATTATTATTTATCTCCTCACTGACACCCTTCAAGGGAAGATTCCTTTATGCTTTTAACAATACCTGTAGAGAGACAAAATTAAGCACACGTGCAAAAAAATCATAATAGTCAAAGAGAGAGAAATAAATAGGGAGTAGGAGAGAAACAGGCAACAAACATTAACAACATACAGCACGAAAAACAAGGTGGTAAGGTCAACAAAGAGAAACAAGTGTAGCAAGAACATTGGTGGCTGTTGGTATGCACGGGGTAGCAGCAGGCAGACGGCCACCCCGCGGCTCTGAAGGAGCACACACACACAAAATGAGCAAACTCTGACCTTCGTTTAATTCTCGAAAAGCTTTTTATTGGTCAAAAAAAAAACATTCTCTCTCTTCCCTCCTCGAAATTTACAAAGTTCTCACTAAGAGTTGCTGGTACATGCATCAGGCCTTAGAGATCATTGATGTCAGCCTCACGTAACGCGTGTACGTGCAATGCTTGATTAATTAATCCAGAAACTAATGTTTTTAATTTGATATGGAATAATAAATGCGAAATATAATGGTCTGGGTATATGAAGCACAATTAATAATAATAAATAAATATGTGCACAGATTTTAGGACAGCAATAATATGTCAAATAGTTTTGACAAACACAACAACACATTAATTTGGTTGCATTAACAACTCTTGCTACTACTATATGTATTTAACACCACATGCACGATAACTATATGTAGGATTACTACATAATTGGCAATTACCACACGTCTTTAACTACCACATGCTGCTCAACTACCATGCTTGAATTGCTCATTTCACAAAATGTTTCACATAGAATTCAATTAACATTTACGGTATAAACATTTAGAAACCACCTGAGGATTTATAATTAAAGGATTAAAAAAAATTCCCCAAAGTTTTTTTAATACTATAGTTACGTTACTTAATTTCTGAGTGTTTTAATGCCATAGTTACGTCATTTAATTTCTACCGAGAATGACATATGATCTTCATCAGCAGTTTGAATAGTGTTCAATAGTTTTGTCACACTTTCTAAACTACTACAACAAGTGCATGAGAACACTTTTATTGCTCACGTCACCACTTTTATAGTTTTCACTATTTATCGCGTCAGTCCTCTCTATTATCTCTCTTTTATTTTGAACAAAGAGAACACAATTTTTTTTTCTTTTTACGAAGTAGCTTAGTCAATTCTACGGAATTACAATGGCTCGCTGCTGAGGCCAGAAAAAAATCTATTTGTCCTTTAACCTTTTGTATCTCTATATTTTTCTAGTGTGCCCTTCCTTTGTATGCAATGATGTTGATTTCGTTCTGGGGAAAAGAAAGAATTGTTTTGTGCTGAAAGCTACTCCTGTCTGATGCTTCAGAATTCTGTTTGCTAATTTCCCTTTGACAGACAGGAATTGAGAAGCGAAGACCGTTGAAACAAAGATGAACTGCATAAATTTATGTGTTGATCTGCAAGTGTGTGCAAAATTTAGCGTGAAAACTAGAGAGGAAGTAAAGTTTAAACTAGGTGTCATTAGTTCACGTAAAAACATCTATAGAAATTTGACAGCGAATTACTTGAACGAACAAACTTTGAATGTTTATAAGTGTAGGATGCCGAGTGTTAATGTAAACAATTCTTCGATTTAAAAATCCAATTATAGAAACATTTATGGTAATTAAAAATAATTAGTCAGAAGAATATCAGTGAAAAGTATGAAATAACGTATAATATGATTATAGAGATGGAAACATGATTTGTTGACAAAGAAAGTTAACCAGTTCGAGAGTAAATCACTACTCAAGTTAGAACTGAATAACGTAAATCATTTAATCAATATATTAGTAAATAAACTCTATGAATAATTTTATTTTAACAGAGCTAAGGGTACTGTTAGATTTGCTGAACTGGTATTACTTTTTTTTCCTCCTCACTCTCTTTTCATCCTTTCTTTGTTTCCCTCCTTTCTTTTCTTTTTTCCTCCTCCTATTCCTCCTCTTTTACCCCTCTTCTTCCTGTTCCTGCTGAACATACTCATTATTTTTTTTTGTCCATTATTATTATTATTACTATTATTATTATTATTATTAATTTATTCTCCGATATTTGAGATCCTTTATTTACGTGTCAGATACATGGAAAATGTACTTCAGTACTAAGATATGTAAATTAATAAATATGATATTCATGGTAAGTCGTCAGAATAAAAGAAAAAGAGAAGGATTGTGGAGCAGTCATTAGTAATGACCTCAAGCGAAGTAAACTGTCTGGCCGGGAGTCTCTGAAGGTATGATAGGCCTACCTGCCATGAATTTTAAGCATAATATGTACAAACTTTTGTACAATATGTAAGACCTTAGCAAGATCATGAATATGTTGTTTGATTTTTGGTCCTCAAATTGTAAACAAAAAAGGATGAAGATAAACGGAAGAGGGTTCAAGGTAGGCCAACAAAGCCCTTTTAGGTACTAAAGAAATTTGACACACA
Source organism: Cherax destructor (assembly GCA_009830355.1). Lineage (NCBI taxonomy): Eukaryota > Metazoa > Arthropoda > Malacostraca > Decapoda > Parastacidae > Cherax > Cherax destructor. The sequence continues at coordinate 44,889 of WNWK01003948.1, forward strand.
AATATGAAGAACTATTTGGTATGGAAGGGGATTCGATGATACAAGAAAACTTAAAACGCCGAGGCATGAGATGCAACACAAACAAGTGTAAAAGTATTTTTGTTAACAGAATTATAGAGTACTGGAACAGGCAACATTCCAAAATTGTATACACAATAAAAGTACAATACTTTATGGATAGTTTAGGCACTCACTTTGCATATATCGTATTCAGCTAAATACATGAAGGATTTGTCTTAGTATCTAACGTTTTCACCAGCCAGGACTGGTCACTGGTCAGCCGGTTGACTGAGAATAGTAGTGGTGGTCGTGCTGGTACTATGAACTACCTAGGGAATATTATCAGTTGGAGTGGTAGTGGTAGAATAAGTGATAGTTGTAGTAATAGTAACAACAGTAGGTTCTATCATTTCATATATGCCCTGTTCTTTCCTGTTAAATTTCCTTGCATTTTTTTCAGTACAGCATGGTAATACACATCAACCTCTTTATCATGGTAGCAGTGTGACTACGAGATAACATTGTCACGTGTTCTGAACCTCTCAGCACATTATTTTCATAAAAAGTGTAAAATCTTTTGTTAGCTGCAGTTCAGTTTCTCTTTCTCTCTCTCTCCATATTTATCCATCTCTACCTTTACACAATTCTACGATTCGGAAGCATCCTTAACTCAGCATAGAGCAGAGGCATTTAGGAACATTAATGCACGACGCACCTTAACTGTATCATACGCGAGAGCGACTTCATTGTGAAAATTATTGAAATGATTTAGGATCAGCATTAAACAGCTCGAATTCTCGGAGACTTTTAACGCCAGGCTGAAACAGAATCGTCTAATGCAGTGTTTTAAGTGCGTTAATCACCGGAATTACATAACGACAGCGTATGACGACACTCGTTATGTATCATTTAGCCGGAAAGGTTTGGCTTAATGAGAAGTGCTACAATTTTTTGGCATTGAAATCGCTCTCATGTCTTCGCGTCGTGTTTCCCTGATTCTCTTCCCTTCTACTTACTCCCTTCAAAGGAATAACCCTGATATCAGCTCTTGTTTTAAGTAAATGGAGCTGTTCTGCTTTTCCTTGGATCAAACCCCTATTGGTTTGGAGTTTCTCCATGAAAATAATACTGATATTTTTTCCTTTCTACTGTAAAATGCAAAATTTATATACCTGGTCAGAATATTTCGTTGATATTTGCAGTTGACGCAGATCATATTTAATGGAAGGAACTCGCCTTCTCTCATTTCCGTATAAAACCGAAGTCTGCTGAAATGATTCGTAATACTTCCTCTCAGTTTTCAGGTTAAGCCACAGGCGATATGAATGGTTAAACTGAAACCTGGAGGACGTTGTGGCTTGTCACGGGTCATTGTCATGTCCACGATGCAAATCTTTTTCTTACATACCATGTGCTCTGCCAATTATCATACTGTGTGCTCTGTTAAGTACCATACTACAGTTTCTGCTAACTAACATACTATGTGCTCTGCTAACTAACATACTATGTGCTCTGCTAAGTATCATACTATGCTATTTTCTCAGTAAAGCCACCTACATTTTTAGCTATTAAACTTATTTCGTATTTTCCTTTTTATCAGAACCATTCCTTAAAATAAACTCATTTTAATCATATCGGAAAAAACACTGTTCCCATCTACTGTTTTCCCTCAATACGTTGTAGTTATTTGTGATTCCCAATTGTAACTCTGTACTTATATTTACCATAATGGAAACCAGTTGTCTCCATATTACGGAGCTTGAATTGCAGTTATGTGCATTAGCACGTAACTAGACTTCGTTATATGTCTTGCCTAGGCTTCAATAGTTCTGTATAAATCTTAGACTGTCTTACCAACAGGGCCGCCGGACCCGCCCAAGAACTGTTCGATTGCTAATCAAACGACAGACACTATCGAGGTGGAGTGTGTGGCTGCCTTCGACGGCGGACTCCCTCAGACCTTCTACATGGAGGTAAGGAATACCAGTCTGCAGAATAGGGAGTGCTTACCTATAGGGTTGTTTGTTGTTGTTGTTGATGTTGTTGCTATTATTATTATTGCTGCTGCTGCTGGTGCTATTGTTGTCAGCACCACCTTGGAACACCCACCAAAGCAATTTTAGATAGAAAAGTTGTAACCAGACTAGTCCCAGAGATGAGGGAGGAGTACTGTCAGATGCAAAATAAACTAAACGAGGCTTCAAATGGTCACATGTGCTCGTTCTTGAAAACGAGACCTTCCAAATCAACGAATAATGAAACCCCGAAAAAAAATAAGATATGAAATGCAGACATGAGAGGAAAAAAATTATTCAAGAATGAGCGAGGCAAACACATAGAAAACAGGAGCATAAATAAATAATGCACCATATAAAATGCACATAATGAGTTATAAGACTCGTCTAACTAGAGTTATTATCAAAAAAGAACAAACATAGACTGAAAAAAAATAATGTGTGGGAATCAAAAATATCTACATACAGAGAGATACAGACAGGGACTGCTGCATTAGCACACATTAACGTCAGCATCAAAGGGAGCAGATGACATATATTAGAGGGGAGAGAAGGTACGGGAAAACAACGGACAATTAAACCCACACTCCTATACCTCTCCCTTCCCTCCACATGACCAGCCCTCCAGTCCTTCCCTCCACATGACCAACCCTCCACTCCTTCATCCACATAACCAGCCCTCCACTCCTTCCTTCCACATGACCAGCCCTCCACTTCTCCCCTCCACATGACCTACCCTCTACTCCACATAGCCCAACAAGGTCGACACTAATAAAACACTTCTATTGTATTTCTTTTTACCATGAGATCGACCCTCCATCCCATCCCTCCATATAACCAACCCTCCACCCCTTCCCTCTACATAACCAGCCTTCCACCTCCTCCATATGCATAACAAACATCCATCCGTTTCTTCCACATGACCTAACAATTTCCAATGAATTTTTACTTCCCATGGTTGCTCTGACAGTTACAATGCTACAACGATATACAGCAAAACACAATACATTTTGACAGATATACTATCGTTATACAAAGAATATATGAAGATTTACTAAAGCTTGAATAGCTAACATTGTCTGTAATATCAGAATATCAAATATTAATATCAAATAATAATTAAATGTGATCTGTTAGTTACCAAAAATGGACCGAAACGTAGCCTAAAGTTTCGTCTCCAAGTGTGAAATATTGATTTCTTCCAACCTCGTAGTGAGAGTTAGAGAAACAGATGCACAAAGAGAGAAACAGCGATAGAACGAGAGATAAAGAAAACGATATGGAGAAGAAAAGAGCACGAAATAGGGAGGCAGAGCTAGATGTAATGATATACTTTTGACTATAGAGCGAGAGATGTTGAGACAGAGGGAGAGACATTAAAGGACATGAAGAGTAACATTGTAAAAAAAAGTTGCAAGTAGAAACACATTAAAAATAAGGAGTAAATATATGTAATACAACCAGAGGCGGAGTTGATGGTTCTTCTGCATCTTGCGTCGCTTGTTCGTGATTTTTGCTTGTAGTTTAAATGTGCAACAAATTTTAAACAAAGATATGAAATTATTTTTCAATTACAGATGAATAGTAAATAATAATAAGGAAACGTACGACTAAAGGTAAGACGTTGAGGATAGAGAAGGCGGAGGAGGAAGAGGAGGAGCAAGCCCCTCTCCCCCCCCCTCCCGGCGATAGTTCCTCATCGCCTCTACAACAATATTGAGGCAGTAATAACAATCTTGCTGGGTATATAGTCCAGCTAGTTTCAACATATTACACCTTAATGAAACTCCTTTAATTAAATCTCCCGTCTTGGGAGGACACAACAGCCCCACTAATATCCCCGTTCGTCTGCAACGTCCTCTTCTCCACCCCCTGTCTTTCTCTCTCTCTCTCTTCTCTCTCCTTTCCCTCCCCTTCACCTTCTTCTCATGCAGGTCTTGGTATGAACTTCTTTAGGAGTTTCATTAAGGTTCTCATTACATTACCTGGGAGTCACAGGTGAAGGTGGCTACCGGCTCTTCATTTCCTTGATGGCCACAGAGAGTGAAGACAGCTTACTGGGTGCTCTCTGCCTTGTGTTCTAAACATTTGCAGATTTAAAGATTTCGTCTATGCGTGAATAGGATCAGTGATTCGCTGAACTATATAGAAATAATGTGAAAGATCTTGAGAGAAAGACAGAGCTACGGAAAGTTGCATTCATGATGTTTGATTTTTAATATAGTGATTTTATAGTAGGAAATTTGTATTTTTTAAAGACTTCTTGTTGAAAGGAAATTTTAAGGATTCACCTAAAAATATGGGGTTTACCCAACAAACGGTTGGGTTTAGTCCTGACTCTTTATCTTCGACTGCAGCTCTTCCTCTCACCGGCTATTCTTCGTCTGTCCCCACTTACCCCTCGCCCCCAGTGGGTCCTTACCTGTGAGTCCTTGAATTGAACTGAACTGGATTCACCTTAGGTAAGAAACATATTGTGAAATATTGTTTAATATGGAGTCATATTTTTGGAGATGGCGCACAATCTCATGTTCAGTATACTAAATAAAATGTTATAGAATATGATCCATTCATTAGAGTTTCCTAGCACGTGCTTGGGTGTAACAGTCTCCACTCTCTCATTAACATCCTTAGCAAAGTTAATTTGTGCGGTGATTAGTATTCACGGCAGTAATTAGCGTGGGTGGGTACACACTAGCGGGAAATGTTTACTAGTGAAAAATCTTGTCCCTCAACTTTTGGTCGGCTGATGTGATTTATCTTTGTCACGCCTGCTTTTGAAGTCGTGTATGATAAAAGTTTCTACTATGTTAATTAATCTCTACTTAATTCTTATTCTTCTCTATGGCTCACTTGGTAGTTCAGCTTCCACTTGTGTCTTCTTGTTTTCTGTTCATTGGTACCATACAGTCTTTTCTAGTTCAAATATCGTCTTCCTAAGCAGGTTTTGATTCTCGGTTACTATAGAAGCCTTGTGGTCAGCTACTCAAAATTCTGTAGCCTCGTTATATGTTATACTAAATTCAGATTCATTACTGGTGCTCTTTATTCAAGAAATGAATTATATATATATATATATATATATATATATATATATATATATATATATATATATATATATATATATATATATATATATATATATATATATATATATATATAATATATGAACACTTTACTTCATATAAGTTTCCCGTGTGTGCTAATATGTACTCTACTCCTTTGTACTCTTTTCTTCACACTCTTAAAGCGAGTATGATATATGGTTATGAATGCGTGTCAGGAATAATACAAGTGTACATAGTCTGCCTGCCTACTCATGCAACTGATTTTTTTCCCCACCATTCTATACAATACGTCTACATCTGTTCAGAAATATTTTCTTACCCCCATAACTGACCCTCACAGCAGCCAATAACCAATAAGTGTTGCTATATAATTTCCCACACCTGGTATTTTCCTGTTATTTCGAACGCGAGAATATCGTCCCATAAAAAAATTCGTAGCCCCGTACAATGAGAAAGAACGTCGAATTCCCAATAAAAACTAGTAAGTACATTGTAGAACAGTACGGTGACCGAGAATGTTAGACTTCCACTTAATACCGGCTGGGTTTTTTTTCGTCCAGGTGTACGACTCCACGACGGGGGCGCTGCATCGTAACATGTCGTCAGTTGAGCCTCTGTTCCACCTGACGGCGCTACGGCCCGGCCTCGCCTTTCTCATGGTCACTTATGCTGCTAACTCCAAGGGCAGGAGCGACGTGGCGAAGCTCGAGACCTTCACGCTGAAGGTGGCAGAGAAACGCACAGGTAATTAATGATATAAATTATTAAAAATCTTACAACAGTTTACATGCTAAGGGGTATACACTGGTTAAAAATACTTGAGAAGAAAATATATGTGACTGGACAAGGGTCGATGCTCTTTGAGCTTCAATATGAAGAAAACTGAGAGGTAAGCGGGTAAGAGGACTTTAAATCATTTATTGGAACAACGTTTCACCCACGCTTAAAGGGGAGTTATAGAAGATCCACCACCCCTTGGGTGAAATGTTGTACCGATAAATGTTTTCCTGCATTTAGTTTTTTTTCGGATGCAAACAATAATAATAATAATCATAAAAATAATAACATTCAGTCATAAACCTCAGTGATTATAGCCTCATTGCCAATCTTTCCATTTAAAGGACCTCCGGCGCTCTTCGAGTTCACACCTGTCTTAGGTATCCTGATCGGTGTGGTGCTTGCGATAATCCTAACGGCGCTGGTGGTGATGGTGGTGATGAAGATGCGTCGCACTCCTCCAAGCCGCGACATCGGCGCCCCAAACGACGATATGAAGGGAGATTTAGAGAACAAGCCGCTGAACGTCGGGGTGCTGGCGGCTAGGGTGAAGGAGGGACCCAGCGTGTGCGAGATGGAGGACAACGATCCAGACATCATTCCACATAAAACTGGTAGGAACCTGATGGAGAATTACGTTTAGTGCACTTAAGTAGGTAACAGGTTGGTAGGTAGCATATCTGTCTCGCAATTAGCGTACAGAGGACCGAACACTCACCCTTCACATCAATCCTGGCACTTAAATTCCCGATCAGTAATATTTCAACCCAAGTCTGGCTAACCGGTTTTCCATAATACCTTCACGTATATTTCCTCACACTTACAGACTTTGGCACAACATGGTAAGAAAATCCCAGTTACATGTGCATTAAAAATTAGTTAAAAAAATGTATATTTATATATGGTTTCTAGTACGATAGGTTGAAGGTTCTTAATACGTGGGTTCTAATACATATTTCTAGTACTAGGTATCTGTCCATTCACTCGTTTGAAACAGATTTTAAATCATCCGAACATCCTTCATGTTTAAAAACTGAGAATTCGAATGAATGTCGATGTACTGAAAAGACGCCTTGAAGAGAGATACATTCTTAAGAGAAGCAAAAAGTACGATAAAAAAGTGTAATAAATCAAACCACAACTCATCAGTGTAACAGTTAATAACAGAAGAACATAACTATTCCCCAGCTACATAAACTTCTACACACAATACAACCCACATTTCACTACAGAAGCAAACGCAAGAGAAATATTCCCCAGCCACTTATCAGAGGTCTACGGACCTGACAACCCACATTTAACTACTCAAGCAACCAGAGTCTACGGACACAACAATCCACCTTTCACTACACAAGTCGCTGGTGGCCTCCCAGCCTTACTTACGATGTCATCTCGTGTTTCCTTGCAGACGTGTTGTCCTATCAAGACTACGAGAGTATAGATCGCGGAGGTCCCGGACACGGAAGCTCAGGTGTCGTCGACAATGTCCCGTCAGTGCGAACTCTGCCACGAACGGTATGTGTTCACACGAAACTCTAGTAGTCATATTAGCATGTTTTTAGTACAGAAGTACAAATAATCAAATTCGTATATTAATTTATTTATATATATATATTTCTACCCTATGTAGGGTGCATTTTCAAACATATTCATATTTTTCTTAACTTTTGTTTTTTTTCTTTTGTCATCCAATACTAAGGGAGGTAAAAGCATTAGAAATTACGTTGGTTAATTTAGATTCTGACCCACAAACGTAGCGTTAGTAGGAATACTTCTTCTGATGCACGAGATCTCTTCACCATCAATTGTAAATTGCAGTTATTTGAGAGCGTTGTAGAGAAAGTTTCAATCATTCTCTCTATAATGCATTCAAAAAGACTAGGCCTTTTTTTCAAATCACGTTCTACTCTCTCTCTCTCTCTCTTATTCCCCCTCCCCTCTCAAGGTGGTACATACATGTAATTACTATAAATATTAAAGTGCATGTATTAAGTATACATATATTGTATGTAGACCTTTTTTAGTATAATTATGAGCAGCACTGACGTAAGAAGAGAGTAAGAAGAACACTAGAGAGACGAGAGGTATCACTATAAGCCATTGTGTTGTGTGCCTTTTCGTTCTTTCCTCAACATAGGTTTCCTTATAAATATTAGATTCGGTTTGAAATACTTGTCTTCATTAAGGTGGGACTAGGCTCGGGATGGAAATATTTCCATTGTTATTGATTAAATACCACTTGTTCATGGTTACAGTATATATATATATATATATATATATATATATATATATATATATATATATATATATTAATGTGTGTATACACCCCTCGAAGATATAAGAGATTTAGAAGCCATAGATAATTTTGTTCGTGATTCCAATTTCTGTTATTTTATAGATTTTCATAACAAAAATGGTGATCAAAAAATATCTACGAGTTGAGACAAAATTTCGGAAGTGAGAATGGAGATCATATCTGAAAAAAAGTTTTTATCACCAACTTCTTCCTCCTTTTCTGACTTTGCACAGCTAACTTATTCTCAGTAATGGTGAACTTCTCCATCGTAGTTTATTACGTTATTCTAGAGTGTAAGCTTCTCTCTCTTCTTCAGTTTAGTCTCCACTCTTCTACAATGTGTGCTGCATGTCTCCTGTAATGTAGGCTCCTATATTCTACATTGTATGTTCATATCTTTTGCAGTGGAGGTTTCTGTTGTTGTTGTTTTTTTTTGCAATGTAGGCTCCTATCTTCTACAGTAGGCCAATGTCTTTTAAGGTTCAGGCTCATGGTTTCTATAGTGTAAGTCCATGATTTTTTCAGTGTAGGCTCATGTCTTATACAGCGTTGGCGATATTACCTTCTGCGGTGTAACCTCCGCTCCTATTTTCTGCAATGTAAGTACATAGGCTCCTGTCTTATACAGTGTAGGTTTCTATATTGCACTGTGCAAACTCGTGTCGTCGACACCGCAGGCTCCTGACTTCTACACGATCAGGTTGTTTCTTAGTGTAGGCGTGTGACCTGCTGCAGTATAGGCTTCTCTCTTGCCCTCTACCGAAGCTTAGAGGTATACAGGCAGCAGTAGTGGTGGTGGCTGCACTTGACTTCGTGTTTCTTTTGACTAAATCATCGTTTGTTATTCTCTCCTTCCCAGTGTACTACCATAAACTTATAATGTACTCCACACTATTACATTTAAAAGCCGTTTCTGCATAAGAAGGATAGAGAGTAAGGCGTCACATTGTAAAACATTTCACTATCCACCCTTTTAATTCCTTTAAATATTTTGTACGTCGTTGACTTGTCTCCCCTGGTCCTTCTGTCCTCTAATACCATCAGGTTTATGTCGTTTTGACTCGCTATAACTTATGCCCCTTTATTTCCATTTTTTACATGATTTTTTGAGCTACGGACTCTGTTCTGCTGCCTGCTCTGAGCTCTGAAGCCTCTGTACCTCTTGTTTGTGTGCGATGGGGACTGTATTTTTATATTTGTGTGGCTCAATCTTCATGATTCTCTGATCTAAAATTTTAGTGATAACGGTTGCAAGAGAATGTTTGTATATTATGTAAATATAATTTCAACCTTTATTAAACCTGGGTAATAACAGTCAGAATCTCCGGTATGTTGCATTCAGCTTTCTATATTCAGATTCTTAAGTTATTATAGCTCTTGATCTCTTGAAGAGGTGTACCTTGATGCTGGTGAGGAGAACGTGATCAAGAAATTGCAGCTATTCCTCTTTCCTTGGATCGATCCTGATTTCATCCCATTCCTCATGCGGGTTTATCTCTTCCCTTATGTATATAATAATAATAATAATAATAATAATAATAATAATAATAATAATAATAATAATAATAATAATAATAATAAAGAATCTTGCCATGTAGGATCACTGAAGATGCGTAGATTAAGTTTTCCACCTTTAAACTTAAATCAGTTAGAAAAGTGTTATCTTCTTATTACTGGTCGATCTTACACATTCTTCAATTCGTCTGGTAAGAGGCAAGAATTTTAACATTCTTGCGCTCTTACATGATAGGAGAAAAGTACAAAAAAAAAGTTTAAATTGAATTCCGATGTAATAAATCCTATTTTATTACTTCAGGCGCCTCAGCAACCGTCTTATTACTCAGCAGGTTAGTCCAGTGAGTTGCGGTACAGGCATGACACCCCCCTGCATGGGACAATTACCGACCTACTGATCCGCAGCATGACACACATAGACTAGCATTACTCGTTTGTCATGAATCCCAGAGTAGAGCTGAGCATGTGTCCGGACCTTCGGCGGCTCAGGACATGACCAGAGAAAAAGAAAAAACTTGCTAACACATCATAATTTAATATAAACTTTTAATATAAACTTTTATAATATTTCGCAATAGCAAAATTTGGATTTCCGTATAGTTTAGCTTAAATCTACTGATTATTTGGATTTAAGGTTCAGTACTTTACTAAAAAGCATGTGCATGTAAGAAACAAGAAGAAAAGGAAAGAAAATAACATTTATCTTCGTGGTGTACCTTAGCTAGTAGTATGTGATTGTCTTGGCATATCTTATGGTTGTCACTCTTCCAAATACCTGATGACAACCATCATTTATGTTATATATTAACCTCATAACGATTATCATTTCCACCTTGTAATGATAAGTCCCTTCTCTTGTGTGTACCTAAGAACATCGTTTCCCTATTGACAAATATCATCAAAATCAGTCTCAGAATTGATGACCTCAAAAAGGTATTCAAGTTTTATTGTGTTTTTCCCATGGTTGTTAAAGGTACTCTATCATGTTCTTTTTCTTTTAATGGTACACAAGGTGTTGTGTGTTTTATAGTAAAACTGAGCTTCATATAAGACCTGATACCGCCAAGCTGTAGTTTCGAAGTCAATGTGTAATCTCTAATTCCATACCTTTGTGAAAATTACTATTTGCCATATTTTATATAATACCCGTTTTCTAGACTCGTCCACTAACGATTTAAATTTAGTTAATAAGTACTAGACTAGAAGCTTGATTAGAATACTGATGTGTTCTTAAACGCGAATAAAAGCAGTAGTTGTTAATAGCATATTCTTCCTTAATTGATTCTAATAACATTGTGGGGGCTAACATAAACAACTTGAGTTTATCCGATTTATTTCCTCATCGATGTAATACTCGTATACCTCTCTCTCCCTGGCAGCATAACCAAGTCATCCCAGGAGGCTCAGCTGTGAATTACGTTGAACTGCCGCTATCTAGAGACGCGCAGCCCGGTTACCAGGTCAGCGCTACTGATCTTTGCCTCTTCGCTGCCAAGAGGAAGAATGTCTACCTCTCTGCTTCCTCCTCCAACAACAGCACCACAGCGGCTGCTGCCACATTACCCACACCCACCACCAGCCTCGCCACTCCTTCATCTTCCCAACGTCCCGTTAGTGAGGATGTGCTTGACGATTCTAATATCTACACCGCGGTAAGTCCCGTCAGGGATTCAGATATGGCCCCTGCCACGGAGCCACATATCTATGCCACAGGAGAACGCAGGGGCACCTCAATTCCTGTCAGTAGCCAAGCATATTGGCCCTCCACATCCACGCCTGTTTACGCCACTCTCGATCATCGACGGAGCGCCTACATCCCGTCTTCTGCAGCTATGCTCGCTTCAGCCACAATGGCTCGTCCAAGAAGCGTAACAAATATACCAACAGCTGACAGCGCTCCTGTCTCCTCCAACAACGCGTACGCCACTTTGGGCCCTCGGAGGAGAGCTAATATAAACACTACATCTAATTCCTACATCAGTTCCCTTCATCGTCTGAGTTTGCATTCACCACCTGATTATCGACAAGAGTACGGAGTGACGGCACAAACTCCTTTGCTATCAACACGCATTTCCCCATCGAGAACACGTTCACCTATAACCACCTCACGCTCGCCGCTACTGAGGATGGCCAACGAAAGCGCAGTGTAGAGAAGGGCTGCAGCCTCACGCCTTCCGTGGCTGAAGAAGATAGTCGGTCTTTTGAACGATAAACTGAAAGACACACTTTTCATTGCTTGGAATAGGGAATCAGGGTTTTGTGTAAAGTAACACATGTGTGCTTGGAGACCTGCTTTAAAAATGGGTCCCTGGATCTAAATAGGGGGGCCACTCTTCGTTTCTGAAGTTGGTCAGTGACACTACTGCTTAGTGCATTTCGTTAAAAACTATTACATTTTCCTAACACAAATGTTTATACTGGCTGTTTGACAATTCTTGAATCAGTTATGAAAAGTTACACTGGCGCATGTAACACGTCTTTTCTTAGAAAATTGTTATCCATAAATGTTTCTGGCAACTACGATTATTGTTTTTCATGTGTGCGTGTGTTACTTGATATGAAAGATGCCGTTCTTCAAGAAAGCTTTAATGTTTTTGTAAGTGAACATTACGAACAGAAAAGTGCATTTACATTAAAAAAAAAATAATTTTTCTTATATAGCGTCTTGTATTATGATAGATAGAGAGAGATATTTTTTGAGAGGAATCACACATTAGGTTTTGTGAAAATATGGGATACAGTTTTGCCCTATGAAGCAAAACAAAGCTTTCCCAGTCGGACATCCATTTCTTTGTTTTTGTAAAGTCAGCTGACTGCGGCGTCTCTCCCGTTGCCATGGTGACCATGGCCACGTCGGGAATGCTTATTCGCACGTATTTGGAGGCTTCCATGTACATATTAGTCGGAGATTTTTATATGTAGTGTGTCTAGAAAACATTTTATTAATAGCTGTAGTGATGTGTAATAGAAAAAGAAATCTTGACTGGAGTTCTAAATGTTGACTGTAAAATAAAATGCTCATTCTTGTTTCGAGGCTTTTTCTTGGTAAACATAGTTCCTCATGTGTGTATACCATGATGCATAAGCTGCCATTAAAACACTCAGCACCACGTGACATAGTGGTCACACGCCCATACATATGTGGTTAAAGAACACACACACACACACACACACACACACACACACACACACACACACACACACATATATATATATATATATATATATATATATATATATATTCCTTTTTTCTCTCATTCCGCTCGCTTTTGTTTCATACCTTCACGGCGTCTCAGCAGGAGAGGTCAATCAAGCAAGATTCCGGAAGGCAGCGGTCAGGCAATTGGAGTGGCAGGTTTCTCTGCGTCTTGAGAGGTTTGTGCTGGGCTGTCTGGGAATGGTTCACACTGACGACCTTCAGCCAATGGGATCACGCTGCTGGGTCACTCAAGAAGGCCATTAGAGTGGTCACTGTGGCTGACTGGTCCACACTGAACAACCTATTGAGCGTAAAAGGTCGCCGGTCAAAGATTTTCGTTATTGTACAGTTGCCTCTGATTTTGGTCTTAGTTCTGATGACCTTTAATTAGAAGGTGATTGGGAAATAAAATAATTGAACATTCGGTGTTTTTCAATACAAAAACAAATTTTCTTACGATTAGAGCCTTGATGAAGGATTTTTATTCACCCCCCCCCCCCACAAAAAAAAAAGACGCTGCCTTCACTACTTCGTTTCTCGGATCAACCCTTATATATAACAGACTTTGTATCACCCTAACAGGTTAGCGCTTCCTCATATCTATGAAAACAATAATAATAATAATAAGCCAAAATGTAGAGAACTGTATAAAGAAGATAGATCAGCACCCTATATGGTATCCAGTGTTTCGCTCACTAGGAGCTTCTGAGCTGTATAACCCCTGTGGTTTAGCGCTTCTATTTGATTATAATAATAATATAGGAGCTTCTGTCCAATGTCTTGGCTCACCACATGATTCTGTATTATACCGACGGAGCTCCTGGTGAGCGATACATATGATATAGGAAAGTCCTGGTGAGCAAAACATTGGAATGAAGAAGCTCCTGGTGAGGGAAACATTGTATTGAAGAAACTCCTGGTGAGCGAAACACTCGAGTGAGGTGTATAGTCTTCTTGTAAAAGTTATTTTGGGCAACAACGAGGATATAGAGAGTGAAATACTTAAGTTGGTTAGTACTAAATTTAATGTATGTTCAAGCATTGGTGGATAAAGAATAATAATAATAAGAAGAAGAAGAAGAATTTAAAATATTTAATTTAAATATAAGTTAAAAGTTGTAGACTGAGTTTCAGTTTTACAGTTCTGAAAGCAACCAAATAGGAGCCTAGTCTTATATAACTTGTTCCCTGTTTTAAGGACTAAACTATTCTTGGGTGGCGGAAAGGTTACGTACAACCTTCATGATCCTACTTTAGTCGATAGGATTTAAATTTCCCTGGGTGTCTTCAAGAAGGCACTGGACAGGTACATAAAGTCAGTACCTGACCAGCCGGGCTGTGGTTCGTACGTCAGCTTGCGTGGAGCCAGCAGTAACAGCCTAGTTGATCAGACCCTGATCCACCACGAGGCCTGGTCTTAGACCGAGCCGCGGGGGCTTTGACCCCCGAAACCCTCTCCAGGTATACTCCAGGTATCTCACTTCAAGCAACTCTAGGTGATATCTTGAGAATTACTTGTGTAATATAGCGTAGTATATTTGCTTTATTTTTTCCTATTTAATTGACGGGAATATATGGATTTCAATCTATATTTAAGAAATTTCGTTTTCATTAGGTAGAGACGGTTCGAAAAAGACTTAACACCTTGTAGCCTATTGTATCTGTATGTGGCTTTAAAATTTTGGGTCATTATACTGATTTCATTGGAAATACAATGAATGTGTTATCTACGAAAAAGTTATTTTCCCTATGTGATGTGCCAAGGAGGAAGCAGTGAGGTTTTTAGAACACCGGCCTCACGCCCATTTCCTCCTGCACGCCCATTCTCTCCTGCACGCCCATTCCCGCATGCACGCCCATTCCCGCCTGCACGCTCAACCTCGCCCTCATCCCCTAAGCAAATGTTCGCACACCCACAGCCGCCCAAGGCAGCTGCTCTCACTCCCACCCCCACCGAAGACAGCTCTCACGCCCATCCCAACCCGCTCCCACCCCGCCCACACACCAGTCGCTGGGCTGCAGGTAAGTGCTGTCACGCCCACCTAAACTCATTAGCATACCTACTGAAGCGACACAGGTACGACGGGGCGGCTCCCTCCTAACGCTGGACTATAATTTACAAAAATCCAATTTGAGCGCCAAGGATTTTAATTAAATTGTATAAAAGTATTTCCTCAAAGAGAACGAGTGGCGTTCTAAATCAATTAGAAGTATACAGCTCTGGAAATTTTAATAAGGTTTTCAAACTGTTGATTAAAATATATTTAGAATTGTGAATCTGTCCAAAAATTTTCTTATCCATTAGGATTTGTTTTTAATGTTCTGTGTGGCGTGTTACTTAGGGAATTACTGAGTAAGATGGTGTTTATGAAGCGTGTTCCTGAGTGAGCTTGAGTAAGATTGTGTTTATGAAGCGTGTTCCTGAGTGACCTTGAGTAAGCTTGTGTTTATGAAGCGTGTTCCTAAGTGAGCTTGAGTAAGATTGTGTTTATGAAGCGTGTTCCTGAGTGAGCTTGAGTAAGATTGTGTTTATGAAGCGTGTTCCTGAGTGAGCTTGAGTAAGATTGTGTTTATGAAGCGTGTTCCTGAGTGAGCTTGAGTAAGATTGTGTTTATGAAGCGTGTTCCTGAGTGAGCTTGAGTAAGCTTGTGTTTATGAAGCGTGTTTCTGAGTGACCTTGAGTAAGATTGTGTTTATGAAGCGTGTTCCTGAGTGAGCTTGAGTAAGATTGTGTTTATGAAGCGTGTTTCTGAGTGACCTTGAGTAAGATTGTGTTTATGAAGCGTGTTCCTGAGTGACCTTGAGTAAGATTGTGTTTATGAAGCGTGTTCCTGAGTGACCTTGAGTAAGATTGTGTTTATGAAGCGTGTTCCTGAGTGACCTTGAGTAAGATTGTGTTTATGAAGCGTGTTCCTGAGTGAGCTTGAGTAAGATTGTGTTTATGAAGCGTGTTCCTGAGTGAGCTTGAGTAAGTTTGTGTTTATGAAGCGTGTTCCTGAGTGACCTTGAGTAAGATTGTGTTTATGAAGCGTGTTCCTGAGTGACCTTGAGTAAGATTGTGTTTATGAAGCGTGTTCCTGAGTGACCTTGAGTAAGATTGTGTTTATGAAGCGTGTTCCTGAGTGAGCTTGAGTAAGATTGTGTTTATGAAGCGTGTTCCTGAGTGAGCTTGAGTAAGTTTGTGTTTATGAAGCGTGTTCCTGAGTGACCTTGAGTAAGATTGTGTTTATGAAGCGTGTCCCTGAGTGACCTTGAGTAAGATTGTGTTTATGAAGCGTGTTCCTGAGTGACCTTGCGTAAGATTGTGTTTATGAAGCGTGTTCCTGAGTGAGCTTGAGTAAGATTGTGTTTATGAAGCGTGTTCCTGAGTGAGCTTGAGTAAGTTTGTGTTTATGAAGCGTGTTCCTGAGTGAGCTTGAGTAAGATTGTGTTTATGAAGCGTGTTCCTGAGTGAGCTTGAGTAAGATTGTGTTTATTAAGCGTGTTCCTGAGTGAGCTTGAGTAAGATTGTGTTTATGAAGCGTGTTCCTAAGTGAGCTTGAGTAAGATTGTGTTTATGAAGCGTGTTTCTGAATGAATTTTAAGGATAGTTTGTGTCTGTGTGTTCAGGAGTGAGCTTGCAAGAGCTTGTGTCTGAAACTTGAGCTAGAGTCCATGAAACTGGAGCTGGAGTCCATGAAACTGGAGCTGGAGTCCATGAAACTGGAGCTAGAGTCCATGAAACTGGAACTGGAGTAGATGAAGCGTATTCTTGAATGAGCTAGAGTCCAATTATATTCATTATCACTTTCGTTATAAATACGCGTATAATGATTTCACGAAATAAATAAAAAATTAATATTTTTTTATAATAACTTTTGAAATAAAACGAAAGCTGGTTTATACTTCACTGGGTATAAAAATGCTCCTACGATATCTTGTGGCTGGGAGTATTTAGCTCAAGTTTGCTGCATTGTTCCTCAATAGGACGTGTTGAAGGGATAAGGACAGAGAGATAGCGAGAGAGAGAGAGAGAGAGAGAGAGAGAGAGAGAGAGAGAAGGGTCGGAGTGAGAGAGACAGACGGAGAGGGTGGGGTAAAGGTAACTAGGCGTGAGGAAGGGATATAGGGTGTGTCAGTTTCGCCCATACAAGAAGCGAGATAAGCCTCGCCTACTGTATATATACATGTTGATGGTGCGTACCGCCACTCGTGGAGACACCAAAGGAAGTGTATTATTGAATGTGTCTGTGTGGTGAACCAACTTTCTTTCCAGCTGCTCCAGCTTATCCTTCTGAAATTATTACTATTTTCACGGGAGAGCTCTAAGCGCGTAAGAGTTGCACAGAGTTTAAAACGCCCGGAGAACTGGAGATATTAAGATTTGATAGAAGGAAGTGGAGGGGTGTCTCGTCTGTTTAGATTGGGAGCCTTTCGTTGCTCTGGCACCCATCTTATTTCCCTTATACTTATATAATCTTCCTGTCACACACCTCGCCTCCCTGGCACTCGTCTCATCTTCCTGGCACCCATGTTATCTCCCTGACACCTATCTCATCTTCCTGGCACCCATGTTATCTCATTGTCACCCACCTCATCTTCCTGGCACCCGTCTTATCTCCCTGGCACTTGTCTCATCTTCCTGGCACTCATGTTATCTCATTGTCACTCACCTCATCTTCCTGGCACCCGTCTTATCTCCCTGGCACTCGTCTCATCTTCTAGGCACCCATGTTATTTCCCTGGCACCCATCACATTTTCCTGGCACCCAACCTATCTCCCTGGCACTCATCTCATCTGCTTGGCACCCATCTTATCTCCCTGGCAGTCATCTCATCTTCCTGGCCCCTATAGTAACCCTGTATTGATTACAGTAAGGAGTGTGATAGTAAGAGTGTTAGTGGAGGTCAGGGCTCATCAGGTAGCTATCTCCACACTCTCATAACACAGCTATCATCCTCCCGAGCAGCCTCACACGAACGGCTTTGCTGCACACCGTTGTCTAGTCGTAACAAGGTAACGACCTTGCAGGGTCGTTAACGATTCGCAGGGCGCCTCTATCCAGTGTTTACTGTCAGGCTATGATGTACCTTTGTGCCTCTGACTGGTTCAGGGTCTTGCTGGCATCTTCCTAGACCAGCTACATAGAGGAATACACACATACTGTGCATTCTTCTGCACGTAGGAATACACAATGTATGTGTGTGTGTGTGTGTGTGTGTGTGTGTGTGTGTGTGTGTGTGTGTGTGTGTGTATGTGTGTATGTGTGTGTGTGTGTGTGTGTGTGTGTGTGTGTGTGTGCGTGTGCGTGTTCTTGTTATGCAAGGAAGTAGTACGGATGTTTACTTAACATTGAATATACAATACAACGAGAGATGTGAAAGTACACTGAGAGTTTATCTTAATCCTTATTTTAGATCTTAAGGAATTCTTGAATTCGTGTACAAATTGTGGCTTTTATTACCGTCTTGCATATGATAGACCTCAAATTTAGCATGCTAATTAAGAACACATATTACGAAATGGGTGGTTCTTGATATTATGACTATTGGGAAGCTAGATATCATAGCACTGAGTACAATATATTTAAGGGATTGAGGGAATGAGCAAGGTAAGAAGTTAATATGTTAAATCTGGCTTATCTGAAAGTGTAAAGGAATAATGTTGAGAGAATAATTGTGGAAAAAAATGTGGCAAAGACAACTGCAAAGAGTAACTTTATTGAGACGTTTCTCTTGTGGACAGATCAGTCAAATTGGCTGAAGAAGCCGGTCTAGAGGCGAAATGCCTCAGTTAAGTACCTCTCTGCAATTGTGCCTTTGTCTCCGTGTGCAAAAAATGAGTTACTGATGTGTAAATTCGAAAAAAAAGTGACTTAAATGAAGGTGAAATGTAAGAAGGTTTGTACTAATCAGTAGTGATATAACTGATGTGCAGGTTAGAGAGATCCTTGGAATACTTCATAAATTTTGGTAGTTCATAACAAGAATAGTCTTCTGGATTGAAGATCCTACTCTCTCTCTCTCTCTCTCTCTCTCTCTCTCTCTCTCTCTCTCTCTCTCTCTCTCTCTCTCTCTCTCTCTCTGTGTTCCTTTTTCGGGTTTTACAAATAAACTACATATGGTCTCTACCAATCCGCTGCCCCCTTCCTTTTTTTATACACATTGAAAAAGCGCCACATCCATTCCAACCTTTCATCCTCTTATCCTTTTATCCACCTCTACTATATTTCACACTTTCAACATTGTAGCTACCTCATTCACGTACTTCATGCTTACCCTTAACTCCTCTCCTTGTAGTCTCCCTTCCCCCTTCCTGATACTTCACTTACTGTTATTTGGTCAAATATATCAGTGACTCTTAGCAAACACAAGTATAAAAGTCTACCTTTTATGTTTATATCGAATAGTTCATTGTCTGGCTGGCTACTCTCATTGCACATTTCATAATATCATTCTAAGACATTTTCTTCCTGAGCCATTCTTTACGTATTATGAATTTTCTTCCAAGGCATAATTCGACTAAAGGTTGTTATTTGCCCCAGGCATCAAGCTTTCCTCTTGTACCTTCCCAAAGTGTCTTCAACTTCTGAATTCATGTCTTCCAGAACAATTATACTCTAACATAGTTCAAGATATCTTAAACATTCATTTAATGTTGTTTAAACCCTAAATTATAGACTTGTAGACTTGTTTATATACAATGTTACATTGCTTATTTTGCTGCATCTCAGTATAATTTTTAACCACTTAATTCACAAATTATAACATTAATTTTCCGAGGTATTTATTTCCTCAGGTGTTCATTTAAACACTCTTGCACACTCTTAGCTCTCACTCACGCAGACACACTCTACTTAATTCCTTTATCTCCTTCCAACTCAAACACTCCTAACCCTTTCAACTTTTTTTCACTTCGTGCTGGGAGAATCTCTTTCCTTTCATTCATAAACTGTACATTCAGATTCTTTTTAACACACGTACTACATTTTTTTTGTTTAGTTGAATACTAACTGCTGAATGGGTGAGCAGCTCGTTGGTGCAGGTAATTTAGTTTGCTGTTACAAGCATAACTATGCTAGGGAAGACTTCCAACCAGTTATAATTTTGTGGCTATTATTTGTGAAATTCCTAAGAAAGTAAAGGGGATGTTTTTATAAAGAACGTAAGTTATATTAAAATTACCCTGATGCAATATGCAATTGTTAATGAGAAAGTCACCAATTCTATCAGAGTTCAGATTTCAGTTTTATCGCTAATATTTACTTAGAGTGTAACATAGACTTAACGCCCATCTTAACTTTGACACATCATTGCCGAAACAAAGAATAAATATTTTATCTTCAATCAGTCGTTGGCAAAGATGAATCTTCATATGCAATAGATTCATCAGAATACATAAAGAAAACCCAATTTTCCCATTAAAAGATTAGTAGGAAATGATATACACGTGTTGATATTTACTCTGGGACTAATTCTACGTGCAATATAGAATGCACTAATGAAATTGCAACCCTCACTATGAATGCTAATTTTTCGTAATATTGTAAATTGGAATATATGTTAAATAATGTAAAACAGAGGCTGGTAGTGTCTAACGCGTTTCCCGTATTACTATTGCAGCTTGTTGACATTTTTATCAGATGTTCTTCATCTCAGATATGCAATAATTTACACCAAATTATTGCATATCAAGTTAGCTAGGAAGTGAGAGAACGTTTCTTTCTTTTAAAATTCCCTTATCGGATTTGGCTTCATACTGAGCCAACTCACATGTACTCATCTTGAGTAGGTGGATAATGAGATCCGCTTACTTGGCCCTTTTACTCATTGATTGTCTTGTGAAGCTTTCTTGTATTCTCTTTTGAATCCATCGCACTGAAAGGATTAATTATTTTGCGTCAAATCTCTTGTGAATTGTTAGTTTCCATTTGTATCTGATTTCTCTTGACGTTATCTATATGGCTTTGCTCTTGTTGTAGTTGGATCTTCTCACTGTTCTATAACTTATACTCTTGTAGCTTTTTGCACTCAACTTCTGTAAATATATATATATATATATATATATATATATATATATATATATATATATATATATATATATATATATATATATATATATATTGTGTGTGTGTGTGTGTGTGTGTGTGTGTGTGTGTGTGTGTGTGTGTTATGTGTGTGTTATGTGTGTGTGTGTTATGTGTGTGTGTTATGTGTGTGTGTGTGTGTGTGTGTGTGTGTGTGTGTGTGTGTGTGTGTGTGTGTGTGTGTGTGTGTGTGTGTGTGTGTGTGTGTGTGTGTGTAATGATAAATCTGAAGGATTCTGTATCTCATGGGATTAGTTTTTCCATCTCCGAAAGTGTCTTCTGTTATTTATTTGTCAGTGATTTTTTTCCCTCTTATCATCTTAGCCTTTTGTGATGCACTGTTATAAAAGGGCAATTGGTAGCACAGGAAAATGCAGCTCGCCCACTTTTTCTTTTTACTATATTGTAAGAGCTGTAAACCTCTCATGAAGGTCTGTTGTGTAGGTGGGACAGCATTGTTTATATTTGACCCGGTGTTAGTGCACTGTTAAGAATCTGAACGATGTGTATAGAGACCCGACGTCTAATGGATTTACTACTAAATAATCTTTAATCATTAACTTTTTAAACTGCAGAAGATTTAATCCTCTTACGTGCAGACAAAACATACATGTAACCTGTAGAGCAGTCAAGTACAGTTGCCGTCTGTTGCAGAGAACTTAAACCTGAAGTCAATGTTTGCTGTGCAAACTTCCGCCCATTAGCTGACCATCTCTCACTCTGCGACAAGGCCAGTAGCATAAGTCCCTCTATTCTGAGCACAGGACACGAGAACACTGCCTCGTGGTGCCGTGATACAAAGGCGTTTCTTCCGTAAAAGGTGTGAGTTCCGTGTGAAGACTGTCGGATGAGGCTTGACTTAGCCAGGACTTAGAGAGACTTAGTTGGAGCTGACTTTTGCCGTGTGAAAACAATCCGCTATAGCTTCGGAAATATTTAATTAAAATTTGTCAGACTTGCTAACGCAGATATTCGTTCTCCAGAGTGCACATTCCATCCATGTACATGCGAACACACGTGCATCATTCAAAAGTACACACGCGCACTCTAACACCCATACAACCTTCATAATCAATAATACTCATAAAACTCATAATCAATATACTGGAATCAAGGAAATAATAAATTTATCGGGAAGACATAAACAGATAAACACGAATACAATGTATTAGATTTCCGGGAACACCTCATCAGGTTTCCTGGCATAAATCATCAGATACATAGAAAACATCAACATGTTCTCTGGAATACATCATCAGGATCCCAAGAATTGATCATCAGGTTTCAGGAATACATTATCATGTTCCTTGGAATACATCCCCCAGCACAGTGTTGTCTAGTTAACTACCATGTACCACGACGTACCCTTCAGTATATATTCTAACCAACCAATCATTAGCATTGGTATTTAAATAAAAACTTTATACTATCCACTATTATTTACTCACCAGAACTCCGTTAACAAAAAACAACTAATCCCAACACAGGCACTAAAACCAATACTCACACACTAATAGCTACCATTCACTCTCTAATAACTTCTTCTCGCCCTCCAGTAACTACCATTCACACGCCTACAACTATCACTCATACGAATCACCAACTGTCTCCCACAAAAAAAAAAAAATTCTCCACATCCAGCAGCCACGAGATCCACGAGGCGCACCACTTCGTCAACGCCAATCTCCACTCTGGAAATCCTCTTACGTCCAGCTCTTCATTTATATTCTCAAGCGGTTGTAAATCGTAGGAGCAGACCTCCTCTTAATGAGCAAAGCTTAAATATGTGCCAGTCAGGTTTTAAGGAGATTTTCTGCTCAGCGGAACCTGATGGTGATGCATTTCAGGGAACTTGATAGGCTCCACCTCTGAAACTGGCCTGGTGATGCATTTAAGGAGTCTCTGATCGTTATGGTTTCCAGGAACCTGTTACTGGTGAACTCAGGGATCCCTGTTGATGCCTGATAACTATACACTCAGGGATCCTGATGGGGGGATCAATTTCTGGAAAACTTGCTGTAATAAGAATCTCAAACCAGCATAAAACATCTCCCAAGTCTCCTGTGGCTTGGACGATAATTAATTTTCTGCTTATAGGAGAATCATTTGGTAATATTATGAAGGAGAGTAATGATAAGTAATAAAATGTTTATAGAAAAGTAACAGGGAGTAATAAAGAGTTTATAGAGAGAGTAATAGGTAGGAATAGAGAATTTATAGGAGGATAAGGTTGCAAAGCTTAAAGTGTAAATCTTGCAGCGTTATACGAGACCTCTCTGGAGTTAGTATACAGTGTGCTTGTAAAGAGTATGTATCGCGTATTTTTCTTTCCTTGACTATCGCCACTATTGCTCACTCCCTTCCCTTCACTTCCTACCACACTACGTTCCCTCATCCAATCTCCTCCATCCCCCACTCTTTATTATCACTCTTTCTCCTCTCCCTCTCCCTTTTCCCGACTGCAACGGACAAAATAAACTTTTTTATTGTTGTTCAACTGAAAGTTAGTTCAGGCATCAGCTCATTCCTCTTATACATGTTTCACCGTATACTGTGTGTCTGCGTAGCCATCTTCATTTATCGTCCATGTATAACAGTTATTTATAACTTATGTTATCGAGTTATCGAGCTCACTCTCAGTTCAGTGTCAATTTAATTTTTACATGTGTTATGATCTATCGGAGGAAATAACTCAGTTAATTAATATCTTCCTACATCACATCAAACATCCAACTTCAATCAGTCTCTTGATCCAAATTTCATTAATGAAACACAACATAAAATAGACGAGCACTATGGTAGGTCTACTAGCCGCGCAGCTCAGCTCCTACTGACACACAACTGCTCATGCTCCTGTCTAGGCCAGCTTTTCGCTTTAGTGACACCGTATAGCAATTTGTTCCACACATCTATACCTCTATTGCCAAATCAGGGCTTTCCTGACCTAACACCAAATAACAAAATGATATGACTAAGCCGACCTGCTGACCTCTCATTATATGTGAATATTTTCAAATCTCGTCTTGATCATACCATAACTAGGCGAGTAAACATATCACAGACACATAAGAACATAAGAAAGAAGGAACACTGCAGCAGGCCTACTGACCCATGCGAAGCAGGTCCATCACTCCCCGGCTTAGACCTGACTACCTGGAGTTAACCCTCTCCAGGTAAACTCCAGGTAGTCAGGTCACTTACACTTAAGGAAGTAGCACGGCATCTGACCTAGTAGCACAAGCTAGTCAGGTCCAACTCACACCCCCCACACCCACTCATGTATTTATCTAACCTATTTTTAAAACTACACAACGTCTTATCTTCTATGACGGTGCTCGGGAGTTTGTTCCACTCATCCACAACTCTATTACCAAACCAGTGCTTTCCTATATCCTTCCTGAATCTGAATTTTTCCAACTTGAAACCATTGCTGCGAGTCCTGTCTTGGCTGGATATTTTCAGCACGCTATTTACATCCCCTTTATTTATTCCTGTTTTCCATTTATGCACCTCAATCATATCCCCCCTAATTCTACGCCTAGAGAGTGTAGATTCAGGGCCCTCAGTCTATCCTCATAGGGAAGATTTCTGATACATGGGATCAACTTTGGCATCCTCCTCTGTACGTTTTCCAGTGGATTTATATCCATTTTGTAATACGGTGACCAGAACTGTGCAGCATTATCTAAATGAGGCCTAACCAAGGATATGTAGAGTTGAAGAACAACCTGAGGACTTCTATTATTTATACTTCTTGATATGAAGCCAAGGATTCTGTTAGCTTTATTGCGAACACTTATGCACTGTTGTCTTGGTTTCAGATTACTGCTAACCAGAACTCATAAATCCTTTTCGTAATCACAAGTAATAAGATCTACATTATTCAGTAAATATGTGGCATGGTTATTGTCCTGCCCAACACACACACACACACACACACACCACACCCACACCCACACCCACACACACACACACACACACACACAATATATATATATATATATATATATATATATGCAAAATAATTTACAGTAAACAGGTGATATCACAATATGCAGAACAACCACTTTGAAAAAATAGTGTGTGTATATATATATATATATATATATATATATATATATATATATATATATATATATATATATATATATATATATATATATATATATGAAACGAACAAATATCAAGAAAGAAGATTTCCTCTTGGATTTTCGGCAAACTAGTCTTTTTAGGAGGAAAGTTTTGGAAAGAGGCAACCATTAGCCAAGTTGCGTGAGTCTATTCACAATAGACAATACAATGAAGAACGTGAAACTTGAGACAATGAAAGACCTAATAATAAGAGAGAAATCTTTCTAGATAGATGGACTAAATAATGAAAAAAAAACATAGCATTCACAAAAATAGGAAATATTGAAAACGAGCACAGAGAATTAAGTAGAAATGCTAATGCGATAGGTGACAAAGTAATTTAAACTTTCCTCCCTCCCTTCCTCTCTTTCTTCTTCACTCCCTCTCTACCATCCATCAATCCATTCCTCCTTCCCTCTTGTTTTCTCTATCCCACTCTACCTTACGTATCTCTTTTTACTCCATCCAGTTTTATCCTTCATTTCCCCTATCCAGGCATTTCTCTCTCTCTCGTTCCCACCCCATCCCAAGACCTGTTATCTTCCCTTTCAACGCCCTTCTCTTCTTCAGCATCCCTCCAGTCCACAAGAAACGACTACTACCAATCACCCCATTTTATCTTATCCCTACTACATTTATCCCCCCTTCATTCTATAACACTCATCCACCATTTATCCCCCTTACCGTCCATGTTTCTCCTATCCCGCTCATACTTCTCTCCCCTTATCCTTACCCATTTCCTGTTCAGTGACACCTGTCAAGGAAGGTTCCTTGATGCTGGCGAGGGGCTCTTGATCCAGAGAATTGTATCTGTGCTCCATTTCCTTAAATTAAGCCTGAATGCCTTCCTTCCCCCCCCCCCACAGGTGCTGTATAATCCCTGCGGGTTTACCGCTCCCCATGATAAAAATAATCCTGTTAAGTGGGTACTATGCTATTGAAGAGCTCTTGGCTTAATAAATTGTGAGTACCCCTCTTCCCTGGATTATCAAATTTCCTTCCATTCCCAGGCGTCGTATTATATTTTTTCCCACACTCCTTTCCCATCCAACATTTATGATAATAAAGCAACTCATTCCATATAGGCGAATAGATGGAAAATACAAGAAGCGTTAAGCTAGAGACTTACTAGACTGTTAATCTAGAGATTTACCAAAGTGCGTACCTAAAGACTTATTAGAGATTAAAAGAAGTGAGAACTAAATATACTACGATAAGGGAAGAGGAAAATGCAATCTTCAACAAAATGTAACAGTTGGCAAGAGAACGACGCAGTCTTAACCAAAGCTTATTGCAACACCATGTGGCACATACGAGTTTAGCGCTTATTTTCAATATGATTTTCACTCTTGCAAAAAAAATCTAAAATCTAAAATACCAATAATAATAGATGAAATCATCGAATAAGACAATGAACTCTGGGACGCTGAAAGTACTAGTGTTTATAGAAGCGGAAACCTTAACTAGAGCTAATTTGAACTTCCAACAAACAATGGAATTGAAACTAATTATCTTGTGATACAACCTTCACTTTACATTCTTTTGAAGTTTATTGGTCACTATGAACGTTGCTTTATAGGCAGTCTAATGAAAGTTGTATGAAATACATTCCTACTTATTTAGACAATATTATTTTATTATGTCCTTATTAAAAGATAATTTGTGTATAATCACATCACACATATTACCGAACACTGCTTGTTATATGGCCAAGCAATATTGGCCATATCGTACTGAAGTACTGTAACAAGTAGGTTAGATTAGTGTTACTCCGAGACTTACCACGAAGTCTGTCTTTTGTGTTTATGTTTATGTATGTTTGCTGATATCTGCCGTCTGTATTAATATTCATGAACATATGCTGAAGTCTATCTCTTGTGTTAACGTTAATGTATCCAGGCTAAAGTCTACCTTCCTTGTACGTGTAAGTGTACTCGTCCTAATGTCTATCTCTCATGCTAATTTTCTTGTTTGTGTCACTTAGTACCGTTATTTTCTCTTTAACTAACTAATTAGATGAAGAAACTGCTTTAGAATATAACAAAACACAACAGTAACGCCAGATGGGTTTTACTGGGAACGTTCAGAAGAATAAAGTTGTCACCTTAGATATTTAAAGTATTTCATTATAAGATTGTTAACTGGCAGACAACTGAAAACATTGTAGTCAGCGAGCTCGGGAGCACTGCCACTGTGAAAACATTGAACACAATAGTGAACAAAGCTTTGTAAACTTAGCGGGTAAACAAAGGGCCTTCTCCTTGAACACAAAACCCTCTACCCGCGTTGGCAAAATTGAAACAATATTACAGCTCCGTGTAATTCAAGAAGTATGTGAGCTGTTCTTCGTAGCCGAAGATTATTATTAATAATATATTAAAATAAATTTATTATTATGATTATTATTATTATTATTATCATTATTATTATATGGCTATTATTAATATAATTATTGTTATTATTATTGCTATTATTATTAGTATTGCTATTATTATTATTATTATTATTATTATTATTATTATTATTATTGTTATTATTATTATTATTATTATTATATTGATGCAAGGAAGAAGTTGCTTCAATTCCTTGCATCAAGAGCCCTTCACCAGCATGAAGGGTAGACGGGAGAGTGCAGCTACTGAAGGTGCTCTCAGCTCTACACCGTCATAAGAGCCACGCCCTCGTGTTAAGCAATTTGGTATCTAAATAAGATCAGTGTAGGTAACATACATGCACATGCCCGGGAGATTTGTGGAAGTTGATAACTCCTTCCTCACTTTAGTCATATATTCTCTCTCTCTCTCTCCAGTTTTTCCTTATTGGCCAAGATAAACACCGAGAGTGCTCTTTGTTTTCTTGCTGCTTCATGTTTTAGTTTTGCTTCATCAAGATTCTCAATATATTTCAAGGCTATTACTAATTACGAGGCACAAAGCGCCTGGCAAAGCAATGGAAATTACAGTTTATTGTATGTAATTTTCTTGCGTTATTGTAGACTTAATCTTACATATTTTCTCTTTTTAAGTTATCTTCCTCATTCTTTCCTTCTGACTCACACTTCTCCTCGTGTTGTTCCTGCTTGTCCTGCTCCTTCTCTTCCTCCTTTCCTTGTTCTGCTCCTCCTCCTCCTCCTCCTCCTCCTCCTCTTTCTCGCATGATCAAGTTTACAACCACAATACTTTACTCTCACAATTAACATGAACTTGCAATAATAGCATTAAAAACAGATGAATTTGCGACACCTGCAACAAGAGCAGAGAAGGAGGGGGGGGAGGGTACAGTCCATCAGCATATTGCTCTCTGTCCTGAGAGTTAATTGCGTCTTTCGGAGAAGCTAAAAATGAGAAGATCCACGGAGCGATCTCCATTTCAAAGACGAAGCAACAGTGCTTTGAAGTCCTCGCTGGCTGCTCTTCCTCTCAGCTCAGGCGAGAGCAGAGTGCTGGACGATCGTTGACAGCGGAGAAGTAGAATAGGAAAAAAAAAAAGATAAGGTTCACTTGGATAAGTTGAGCAGGCGGAAGTTTCCCATTTTCTCTTTGCGGCGGGGTAGGGGGGGGGAGGGGTTAAAAAAGGGCCCACTGCAACTTTCTGCTACCCTTCCCTTTCTTAGATCATACCTGATTACCTGCCATTCCCTGGCGCTTTATTAATGGAAATAATTGTAATAATAATATTATTATTACTATAATTATTATTTTTATTTTATTATTATTATTTTATTATAACTTTCAAGCAGATTACAGTATGTTCATGTAACTGGATTCTTGTCTTCTAAGATCTTAGTAATAAGGTAATGTTGTAGGAGGGAAGGAATGCTTCAGTGCTTCAGATTACACGAAAAGAAACCATGAATGCTAGAGTTCAACTCAGGTCTTAATATCGTAAACTGCTCAGAGAGAAACAATAAGTACAGAGTTCAACGTAAGGTTTAGAAATGTAGATTACAGAGAGAGAGTTACTGAATCTACCAAGAAAATATTTAGGCATATGTTTTTTCTTTTTTATCTTTCCTCATTTCAGTAACTTATGTGAAAGACGTAGAGAAATAATTGCCTAAATACATTATGTAATAAAGCAAGCTTCCTCATATCATCTGCATATCAATTATTTGCTGCTGTTGCCGATGCGATATAAGTAGTTTAAGACTCCTAGATTAAATGCAGTTAATCGTAAATTACTGTAATTATTCCCCCACTACTATTTACAAGAACTAAGAGAATAAGAGGAAAATTATCTTGTGTTATTACAGGTAATAAATTTCGGGTTCGTATAATAACCGTTCATAAAGAATTCATGAAGACGTGGCACAAGTTATACTTATTTGTTCTTCTCTTCTTGAGTAGTAAACAGTAGACGAAGCAAGGGAAGGAAGATTGATAAGTCTCTCATGACTCACCATTACCACTATTACCATCATCACCATGAGTGCCACCACCACCACCACCACCACCCACCACCACCACCACCACCACCACCACCACAACCTTCACCACCATCACCACAAACACAGCGTTTTACATCGTTCCTTACGCATAACTCAGCGTTCAATTTATAGCGTTCTTATAAATTTCAATAAATCATCTTTTTTTAAGTCATAAAAAAATGCGTATACTTAACAGGCGAAAAATCTAACAGCAAAGTGTTTTTGGAAAAGTAGGAGACCGATAAAATTTATAAATTTAAGGTATGATGGGAGGTCGGCCTGTTATGTAGGACTACCCAACCCTTCGTAGTGTGTTGACGTATACCAGTGTGATCCCATGTGTCTCCAGGAGCGGCAGCCACTGAGCCAGACAGTGTAAGACTCAAATATACCATTGTAATCATGCTCAACTCGCCCACCAGGTCACACCCTTTTCGCCCGACAGCCTCCGGAGCTAAGGTCGTGAAGGGCGTGACCACCTCAAGTTTTCGCGACTTCAGTAACGGGAGGAGCGCCTCTGTGTACAAGTTGCGGTACGTATTTCACCCTCTGATGGCAGCCCTTACGCAATAAGCGTCTCCTCTGTTTGTTATCAGTTTGTACCACACATGCTGTTGCGCTTTTGCTCCCAGGCAAGGTGCGCAGGGAAGGAAAGTAGGAGAGCTTTAAAGTCCCATAAGGTCGAGATGACTGTGGTAATTTGTCATTATGCAAAAAAAAAAATCCGGAAAATTATGGTGACATGATAAAGTATATCTAAGAAATTAAAGTTTTGGTTTTCACATGGTAATTGTCTAGTAAAATGGCGAAGACGTCAGAATGTTTTAGTTTTAATATATTTTTTAATAATGTTATTCTATATATTACATTAAATCTTACGTACTAGTCAGTCACACTAAACACAACAATAGGGTAGTAACACTAAACCAGTTTTGAAATTCGTTAAGGTATTCTTCGCTAACTATCCAAGAAACTGAAATCACCAATCATCAAGTAGACGTAACACAAACCGTGGCTAGTTGAGGGCAGCTTCAGAAGCTGCCCTCAATCCTTCCACGCCTTATTGTTCTTCAGCATTCCCCTCTCACAGTCGACCAAGTAACAATCAGGCTTTGTTCTTTCCTGAAGCTGAACATTAACTACGTGTGAGTGTGTGTGTGTGTGTGTGTGTCTGTCTGTCTGTCTGTGTGTGTGTGCGTTTGCAGTAGTTGCACCTCTGCTTCTGGCCTTCACCCTTAACCATATAAGACTTCATTGTTTAACTCGCTGCCTCATCGGTACCATCGTGGCTCTCACTTCCCCGTCTAATCCATTCCAATTCAAGGTCAATATCAAGTTGAGAAAATATTCCCTAACATCCACATCCACGATACCTTGTACACGTTGTTCAACAACTTCACCTTTTGAATATTCTTTTCGTCTGTTAATTATCTCAGTAGATTAGCCTTCATCTTGCATCTCACCATCATCCACCATCACCAACATCCACCATCACCAACATCCACCATCACCAACATCCACCATCACCAACATCCACCATCACCAACATCCACCATCACTGTTACTCCACTAGCAATAATCCCCCTCCCTCAACTCCCCCTCCCCCCCTCACAAGTATATTCAGCAGAAATCGTGTTAATCTTCCATAGGTTCCACCGGGCGGCCGGCACACTCACCACCTACTGTTACCTCCGTCTCATTCACTAGAGCCAGGGACACCTCTGACCTACTGTTACCTCCGTCTCATTCACGAGAGCCAGGGACACCTCTGACCTACTGTTACCTCCGTCTCATTCACAAGAGCCAGGGACACCTCTGACCTACTGTTACCTCCGTCTCATTCACTAGAGCCAGGGACACCTCTGACCTACTGTTACCTCCGTCTCATTCACTAGAGCCAGGGACACCTCTGACCTACTGTTACCTCCGTCTCTCATAGCCAGGGACCTCGACTAGTTATTCCGTCTCATTCAGGCCAGGACACCTCTGACCTACTGTTATCTCCGTCTCATTCACGAGAGCCAGGGACACCTCTGACCTACTGTTATCTCCGTCTCATTCACTAGAGCCAGGGACAGAGAAAGCAAAGTCACATAAATAAATAATAAGCCTCAATTGCAGGATATTCAGAAAGGGCGACGGTATTTGCACAAGAGAGAGTAATAACAATATAATCTCTGATTTATCGCGGTCACTGGTGGTGAGCGAGTGTGTGGGTGACCAATGTCCCCAGCATATCATATTCCGCCCGGGTTGCTTAATTAAAGGCCTGAATGGCTATTTGCGGCAGAGTTCTCTTGTCGTCTATGCTACAGCAAATGGTACGCGTCTACGGTTCCGCTGCCATCCAACAACGTCTGTGGTGGTTGGAATTCCGTTTCACTCGCTGTTTTTTTTTTTTTTTTTAGGGTGGAGGGGTCTCATTGTTTCTTCATCTATTTGTGTTGAGCTACAGGTTTTTAGTTTCGCCTGTTAGTCCTCATTTTACAGATATAATTCCTCTCTAACCTCTTGTGTTGTTTCCTAACTCTGGCAGCCATATATGAAGTCTGCCTCCACTGGGTGGGTTCCCTTGTGTTTCATTTACGTCTAATATCCTTGTGCCTCTGTCACGCGGAAGAAAACTGCTTTAGGTAGAAAGTAATGACCATTAAAATAAATCTCTAACCAAGTAATACACGATACAGCATAACCAGAGAAATTTCTCTCTAAAACTTTGATATTTAATGTCCAAACTTCATTCAGTTTAGCAAAGTGCTGACGAATCAGAAGCAGTGCCTGAGCTCGGGATAGTTCTCTCCTGTGATAATAGGCACTTTGTGCTATGCCATGTCTTAATTCAAAAGTGTGCAATGAGCCTTTATTTTATAAAAGTGACATGCAAAGCTAGCTCTGAAATTCCAGCACATGTTTATCCACTTAATGGATCACCATCTGAGACTGACCCGTGCCAGAAGAAACTTGTTCTGTTTCCTGACAGACAAAACATCGCCATCACTTGGAGTACATTATCTCAGGTTAGATGTAGAGCTTTTCAGATCCTTCAACTGTTTGGATGTACTGATCTGTACATTACATACAAAACGTTTAAACACAAATACTTGGCAAAACTAGCCTTTAATTGGGAATGTTAAACATCAGATTGCATTATCTGATTCTCGACCTCAACACCTATTCATGATAGTGTTGGGATGTTGAATGTATTAGGAATTGTATTAGTTTGTCAACAATATAGTATCTTAGATATATAGATGCCTGTCGCAGCTTTGTGTCCAAAACATTGAGGTAGTTGACGCTTGTTGTTGAATGATTTTGGGATTAATGTCACGATAATTACAGTGGAGCATTCCGGGAATTGGATTAGAACACAAAAATATGCTAGTAGGAATCGAATCTTGTGCATATGTATGCATTATTCATATTAACGTAAAATACTTATTACAGGTATGTCTTAAATTTGGAGAATATTCCACAATTTATTCCCATAGTTATTGGATTAATGCGCTTTCTGGCGAACAAAATTCGTTTTTTCTGAATTCAAGTCTTTTTCGCATCAGCATGATTTAGAAAAAAATCCTTACACAATTCTCACTGTTTCTTCAACAGAATGATAGAATAAATTATCCAGAGGGACAGCGAAAAAAATCATCTTTATCATCCATAAATAATGCACAAATCCTCCTTCCATTTCCATTACCCCGACCTTACAAATAACCAAAAAGCTGAACAAAGCACATTTCCTCATACAGTCAATTTTATTATCACTGATTCTTTAGCTTAGCTAAAACACAAGGCATATTTTTTAACTAAAATTGTCGAGGTTGATAAGCACGGTGTGTCGTGGCTTACCCTCTGGCTTCTCTTCCTGTCAACAGTTCGGTTATTTTCATTGACCCCGAGGAAGGTCATGTCTCGTGGGTATTGACTCGGGTGACATAAATAGAGAAAGATGAAAGTGAAACAGTTGTTGCATTATTATTTTAACTGCTTTTATGTTGCAATAAATTGGTTTGCATGTTCTGAGCTGTGCAAAATTCCAGGAAAATATCCAAAAGAAAAACTTTTTAGCATTCGTCAATCAATAGGCCATATTTCGAAGCCATCAGGCCATGGTAGCAGTTTTTTTTCTGCACTATTAATTTCAAATAAATAGTGAACTATTATTTTCCAGATGTGGCCGAGACAAAGGAAATTATAGCTCACAAGTTCTGTCTTTTTGGTTTATTTCCCGTATTTCAGTCTGACGGTTCTGTAGACATAAGCGGATGCTGTGAAACAACAACAGTCTCTTAAGATCTTAATGGAGATCAAAATTCCAGTTTCCATCACCTGTGTTCTGACTCACCTTGATAATAATATTCCTTAATGCTCATCGTCCTCGCTCCCAATGCTCCCAATTTTTTTTTTTTTTTTTTTTTTTGCATATTTGATACTGTGTACTATGATGCCGAGTTTGCAGGTTCGAATCCTGATGTGGACTGAGAGATAATGTTTTTATATAATTTCACCCGTTTGCAAAATTATCCCCACAATATATAATATTTTTATATATCCCTACAATATGTAATATTTTTTATAAATCCTTTTTACTGAACTAATTCCAAATGTGATTGTTTTGTCCTCAACTCTGACCTCTTCCTACACTGCGTTGTTTCATCAGATTATGTATTCTCCTCTTCTTTTGCATTAGTCATTTATTATTACAGTACATCCAATGTTATTCACTTTTGCTGAATCTCTCACACTCCAGTCTATGTCAGTCACAAATATTTTCCTATGGGACTTAAAGTGTATGTATACTGAGATTCATATCCCTCCACGTGCACATACCTTGAGGTTCTCAGTGTACGCGCATCAAGGTGTGTCAGGAAGGAGCAATACTGACATTACTCACTTTTTAAAGTGTAAATTTTTCTAGACAAAAGTATCTTATAGATGAGAAATAAACTCTCCCAAAACTATCTGTCGTAATTTAAAAAGCCGGTTAGCTTGTATATTTAAAACTAACCTATTACGAGAACTTTTACTTTCAATTGCTACAAAATCATCAACTGGCATACTATCATAAACCCTCACAATAATTCTAGAATTAACATTAACCAGGATATCAACCGAGGTGCTCTCTAGCACTAGAATACAGAACTAAATACGGTGACGGATGTGCAGAGGAAGGCCCTCAAATGCTCACAGATTTCGAACTGCAAAAATACAGCCTCTAAATGGAGGTTCCTTGATGCTGGTGAGGGGCTCTTGATCTAGGGAATTGGATCTGTGCTCCAGTTTCCTGAATTGAGCCTGAATGCCTTCCATCCCCCTTCTCCCAGGGCGCTGTATAATCCTACGGGTTTAGCGCTCCCCAATGATAATTTAAATAATAACAATATTATTATTATTTTATTTTATTTTATTTTATTAACACATCGGCCGATTCTCACCAAGGCAGGGTGGCCCGAAAAAGAAAAACTTTCATCATCATTCACTCCATCACTGTCTTATTATTTTTAATAATAATAATAATGCAAAAATACACCAAAATTACGTTATCATACATTTAATTACCACTTATGACTCACAATACCTCATAAATATAAAACCGTTATCCTGCCTAAGTTACAAAATACTTATATACACAAATACTAAGGCAAAGGACACGTTAATACGGATCTTATGAAAATGGAGAGGGAGAACGCTAATTGAGTCATCATCTTAACTCTAAGATGATTCTCCCTCCCTCTCTCCCTGAGGCTGCATCTTAAGATGTGAGCCTCGGTATTCGTAATGGAACATGAAGGAGGTTATCTCAGTCTGAATTTCATCTTCCTAGACAAATTTTATGCCTGAGGACTAAAGCTTATTAAAACGAGGATTTCTCTTAATAAGTGTCAGGGAGTACTTTTTGTTGTGTGTGTTTGAGCTCAGGTAAGGTCATAACGGAACACTGTGTTCATCTCTATGCTCATGAGTACCTTCATCTCCCTGAACATCTCCTTGGGCATCGTAGTGTTCATCACACTGTTCGTCAGTATGTTCATCAGTAAGCTCATCACTGCTCATCATTATGTCCATCATTATGATCATCATTATGTTCACCATTATTTTCACCATTATGTCCATTATTAAGCTCACCATTATGTCCATCATTGCCTTCATCATTATTCTCATCAATACCACACCAATGAGGTACTACCAGCAGCACAATAGACAAGCATCTATTAAAACAAGGATCATAAATCCATTGGCAACGTTAAAAAAAATATGAACTGAGATATCTGAAGCCAAATTCCAGCAAAAATAACCAAATGCAAAAAAAGATGATAATCTTTTCTGTCTAACCAAAAGATCTTTATTACTGTAACTTATTCAGGCATCATGCTCGACTCCAGTTCTTGGATCCATAATGTGCCTCTTGCATCTTATTAGAA
This sequence comes from Cherax destructor, assembly GCA_009830355.1. NCBI lineage: Eukaryota > Metazoa > Arthropoda > Malacostraca > Decapoda > Parastacidae > Cherax > Cherax destructor. Next base: position 80,804 of record WNWK01003948.1, read on the forward strand.
CCAAAAGAGGCAAGGATATTTCCCTTTGTGTAGAGCTTTATCAAGTCATGTTTCAGTCTGTGTAGAGCATTATCAAGTCATGTCTCTCTCCGTGTAGAGCTTTATCAAGTCATGTCTCTCTCCGTGTAGAGCTTTATCATGTCGCGTGTGTGTTTTTTCCCCAAGATGTGACTGTAATCTTTTGACTACCGCCTTTCAAATGATTAGAGGTAGATGAAAATTAGACACATGTGCAACATCTGGGTATCTTTATTGTAAACGTTTCGCCATCCAGTGGTTTTATCAATACAAATTCAAGGACATAATTGGAAGACAGAAGAACTCTAAACAAAAGATGAGGTAATCAGACCCTCAGCCTTGGAGTTGGTGTAAAGAGCACCATAGTCGTGAAGATTCTGGAGCACAGACAAGAAGGTTGGTGCTTATATACTGTCGTGAGGTGGAAAGGGACGGGTAGCAGACTAGGGCATAGTCACTGGTAAGCGGGATTTCCCAGTGTAAGTAGGTCATACCCAAGGGATGGGTTAGTGGTAGTAGTAGTTGTAGTAGCCGTGAAGAAGGTTATGTAGAAATCCTCCAAACCAAGATTCCATGATGTTGTGGTGTCTGACAAGTTGTACATGAATGGTATTTAATACCGTCGGTATTATACCATTCATGTACGAGCTGAGGTAGGAAACAGCTCCTAGCTTGTAAATAAAGAAAGGAGAGCTTAACTTAACCTGTAAAACCATTCTATAAATAAAAAAAAGAGAGAGGGATGGAGGAGAGACAGACAGACAGAGTGACAAAGAGAGAGAGAGAGAGGGGGAAGACATAGACAGAGACAAGACGAAGACAGAGAGGGAAAGGGAGAAATAGGCAGATACAGACTGACAGACTGATATAGATATTTAGGCAGACAGACAAAGAAAGAAAGAAAGAGGAAGACAGAGAGAAATGACAATGCTCTTTTAAGAGTGGATATTTTGGGAAAGAAAGTTGTACCAATACTGCATCTCTCTGGTGGTTTGATCGTGGGAGCCTCAGTGAGCCTTGGTCCTCCGCTCTGTGTCTTCCTCCCAAAATTATCGTTTAAGGCTTTTGTTTCGTTAATTTATTATCTTCGCATTCGCCTGTTCAGTTTCATGTCTTATTTTCCTTTCATTTCCATAATATTATGTATCGTCTTTAAACTCTATGTTAACATGTTTACCTTCATCCAACTGTTTCTCGTTTTCTGAATCTTCTGGTGTGTTGACACATCACTCACGAACATAACAAGCGGTCTTCCCCTTTCCTTCTTTCCCTCGTTTCTCCTTGTACCAGACGACAGCCATTCTCTACCATTTTCTTTCTCAGTCCCGGCACTGGCAAGAACCCCGTCATGTGTATTCATGGCAGAGGCAAGCACACCAGTAATGCTTGTTTGCCTGTGTGTGTTTGTATGAGTGTGTGTCTGTTTCTTGTTTTGTGTGTGTGTGTGTATCACGGATCTCTACTTGTCCAAAATCAATGTGAGAGTAAATTAAGGGTTTCACTGCTATTAACGGAGAGAAAATACAAGATGGTTATTAATTCAGTGAGTTTTTCTGGCTACCTCACTCACAGGGGTCAACGGAGAAGTCGACACATTCACCGCAGAGGCATGTTACACTTTCACGATATTGACCTTGTTTTTCCCTCGAATTTCATTGAAGACAAAGATAAACCTGGATGAAGAGAAAGGCAGAAAAGTTCATCTATTCGTTCAGAAGAAAGCCGAAAATAGGCTCAAAATACTCAATATCTTCTCCCTATGGAAATGGAAACTTCTGGGAGCTCGTCCACAGACACTAAACGCATCTGATATTCTAACATGAAGAATTATTTGAACTACATTGTCATTCAGTGAAGCACTAAACTTCGAGGCAAAGTGTTCAACAAAAAAAATGGGTAAAACTTTTCTTGCGGAATCATAAAACACTGAAATATACTGCCCTTTGAAGCTGTTAGTTAAGAAACTGAATTCTTTAATAGTAGGATAGCCAAAATTTTGCTTATACCTTATTCTCAAGAGACTGCCTCTTACTGGCCATATAGTCTCCTATTATCTGCTTCCACCTCGAACTCACGAGTATTTGTACGTATGTCTTTTCTCTCTCTCTCTCTCTCTCTCTCTCTCTCTCTCTCTCTCTCTCTCTCTCTCTCTCTCTCTCTCTCTCTCTCTCTCTCTCTCTCTCTCTCTCGCTCTCTATTTTGCCCTCTTTAATAAAAGTAATGCGATATTATTTTAAATGGCATAACAATATTTATAAATATAAAAACATAATAACAATATGCATATCTAATAAGTTTAAGATGATTTTCAAATACGTAAGGTGTAGAGCTCTGGCCTCTGGTAATGAAGAGACTATGGCAGCAAATTACTGGTTATCCTGATAATTATAGTGCAGTAATATGCATATATAGTAATAACAACAGAAATAAAGCACATAATAACTAGCAACACAAGCAATGCACCGAGTAACTAGTAACGCAAATAGCAAAATTCTAAAACAACGTTGATTTTGAAGTTCTTTTATAGAAAGAATAGTTAATTACTCTTGTTGGTTTAAGGATTTATGTTTATTTGTTTGCACGACCATGTGTGATTTCCAGTGGATTTTTTTCCTACTGGGCTGGCCTAAACCTATCTTAAAGCTGAGGGTGTGTAGGAGGAGATCTTAAAGACGGTATGAAGCACAGCGCTCACACGTTCTGCTTCCCCGTTTACGAAGGCTTCTCAAGCAAGCCTTAGTAGTATTGTATTTCTGATGAATAATGCCTTTTGATGGGTCGTATTTTTTTCTTACTATGTCGGTAATAGAATTTTAAATTAATATGAATTAACATTCGAAGAGTACTTTTTTCCTCTTTTTTTTCCTCGTTTCTTTAATATACCTATAATTTCCTGAATATACATTTATAAACTTTTATTTCGATTTAGTATTCCCGATGATGATAATAAAAAGTGCCACAAATATCTAGATACTGTCTCAGATATCTGAATATTGTCTAAAATATATGGAAACAATACAAATATTTCAATGGAGCTTTAGCATCTTTGCATAAATAGTAAATTGGCATTATGTGGTTTTTATCTTCCTTGTGATGTGAAGTTTTCCTTCAGTGAACTACAGTTCAACATCTGGAACTCAGTTTTGGTTGAACTGGAACATCACTCCAGTGGAAGAAGAAATGTGGAAGTATCCCTCAAACATTATTTACAAGGATGTATTGTATTTGATTTACCTCTTATTATCAAACGTTGCGAGAGCTAGAATGTTGATCCTTGATCAAATCAATTTAATATTAATGGTGATGGCATCGTTTACGAATAATACATTTACTTCTCATAATAAGGACAGGTTCACACTATGCCAGTAAATGCGGCAAAAACAATAAACAGAGTTTGAACTAAAATTTGAAATGCAAGTTGAATTTGGTATACACAGTCATAAAATACTTGTATTATGAAATGCAGATTGTTTCAAATAAATTTAACTTTAAATAATGTAGTTTAAAAATACACATAAAATACGAAGCACGTAAAATATTGATCACACATGAAGTTTGATATAAATGAAGAGGATGAAATATAATTAATAAAAAGCAAATACTTGAAACTCAATTCAAAATCCATGAACATATTGATAAATGATAGATCATTTAAAAAGAAACATGGAGCAAATTCTTGCAATATATATAGAGGGCGGAGATAAACATTGCAACAAAACCTGATCTGCTGACTCTGCCGTTAAACCGTGTGTGTTTCTGTGTGTATGTGTGTGTCTGTGTGTGTTCATGTACCTATGTGCATGTTGGTTTATGGATCAATGTGCTCAGTTATCTATAATTTGCATATCAGTGTGTCCCTGTTCACGTGTCCAAGAGTCCGTGTGTCTTTATTAGTATCCTGGTGACTGCGTATATGTTATCAGGGTGAGTATTCCCTTTTTTGTTTTTAATATTAAATGATCTAGAATTTTTCAAAATGTTAGAAAAATAAAATAAAAATTATTGACTTATTTAATTACATTGGAAGAATAACTTCAAGATAAATTTCTAAACAAAAGAAAGCATCCAATGAATGAAAAAATAAAGAGTTCTACATACTACTTTACGTAATTATACGAAATAAAAAAAAATACGTAATTGGCTGCCATTTAAATACTACGAGTGTTTTACCAATATTCTTGATGTTAAAATGATTGTTGTTGTTATTTGTGACGGTGAAGTTGCTGTTGCTGCTGTTGCCTTTGTTGTTGTTAGTGTTTTTATCGTCTCCACTTCCGTAGAATCTAGAGCGAGGCTCGCCAAATAGAGCACAGTTACGATAACTACCTCTTCAAAGGTTGTTTATGAGTCGGGCATACCTTAACAAGGGGTAAATTATAACTTTATATCTTAATTAGCGTAAGAAGTTCTCTTTCATCGTGATAGTTGTGCGTGACTGAAGAATGAACTGAAGGGTTATAATGACAAAGTTTCACGAAGGATAATTGTCTTAATGGGCGTGATTGGTTGCCATGAAAGGGAGGGAGGTAGAGAAGAGACGGAATGAGAAAGGAGTCATAGAAAGGGCTGGATGGGTGGGAATGGTTTAGGGAAGGGAAAGTGGGAGATGAGAGAGGGGACGAAGGGAGGGAAGGACGAAGGGATATGGATGAGGGAAGTGAGGAAGCAAACGATACGAGGGAGGGATAAGAGTATGGATTGCATAGCGGAAAACGGTGGAGGAAAAAATAAAGAGTTGTGATAGGAAGGGAGGGATGGCGAACCTGAAAGACGAAGAGACAGGAAAATGGAGAGAGAGGGAGAGACGTGCAGTTATTGTTCACTTTCGATTTCAATATAAATAATTATGTTAGTTTTGAAAACCAATGATTCTCATATAAAATATAATCTTGTTAATTAGTAAACGGACCACTTGTGCAAAGAGCTTTACCTTTCAAAAGTATTACGACCCGAACAGAGCAACGCAGATGTAAACAGATGAAGGAGACCGAAAAAATTATAGCTATTAAATTCTACTTGTTTAAAATATAACAACCGATATAATTAACATCTATAGTCAGTGAGACTCATAGAGGTGTCTAGACTGCAAGTGGCTTATAAATTATGACGCCTGACTGTGACGTAGTAAGAGGTCTCCAAACTGTAAAATAGAATTTCTGTTTCAATCTGGAGTCTTCACATTACTGCACTTGAAGATGGTGTGAAAATTCAGTACAATAGAGATGAAAGCTCAATTTTGCACTACAACAAAGCTATAAAGATCGAGTTTCACTTCCAACGATACTTGTGAAGGTAGATGAAGGTAGATGAAGGTAGATGAAGGTAGATGAAGGTAGATGTTCTCGCGTGTTGTATATATATAACAAACAAGTGTTAGAGATACACCCAACTGGTATTGTAATTTTAAAGTTTGCACTCTATAAAAAAAAGCTATTAATAATAGTATAATAATTATAAGTCACTAAATATATATATATATATATATATATATATATATATATATATATATATATATATATATATATATATATATATATATAAGATCCGATATATCAAGCAGTTATAGTAAATTATTAAAGTTAAACCTTACTAAAAATCTTGTTTGGATATGTCAGTGAATCTAAGAGTTATGTTGAGCAGAGATGCAGTATCTGAACATTAACAAAAGGTATGGCACTTTATAATCTCTACCTTACATACAATTTACAATAGGTTATAGTCTTCAATAAACTGTATATAAGGGAATGCTTTAAAAAAAAACTTTAGGTAAATCAGTAACTCACATCAACTACAGTTAAGAGCAGTTAAGGTATAAACAGCCACACAAACAAGTTATTAATAATATACTTCATTAAGGAAGTCACAGCAAATCCAATATATGGATAGAATGTAAACAATTACAAACATGAGACAGTCAGATGTTACAGAAGAATATGGTATTGTAAACGGATTATCTTTGTTGAACTCTTCTGTTCCCCTGTGATCGGAAACAGTACGTTCATGTATAACACTAAATGGTATGTAGGTGTCAGCCAGAACAGGAAAATAATTAAATGAGGTTCTTCCTCACTGCATTTACAATTATAACTAAATCATAATGTTTTTTTCTAATGAATAGTCAGGCAGTATCCGTAGGTTTCGTCGGTTCAAACAGAAACTAAAATAAGCATTTTATACATTCATGTTGTATTGTAATAATGGCCTATTTCTATTAATACAGTAAAAATCTTGACAGGTAGAACCCAAAATGAATTAATATATTTAATCCCAAATTTCATTCTAAATAAATCTCGGGCCAAAGTTCTCTCTAAGATTTATTGCATCCATGGGCGAGAGTTCCATAATTTATTTTTCGTGTGTGAAAAAGTGCATTTAATATTTTTATTTTTCAATAAATTTTGATTTGTGCCCTTTATGATATTGATGGCGTTACATATTCAGACAAACACGATAATGGTCTTTTCAAAGTAATAATGTTGATGTATATTAATTCATACACAATCACGTATTTTAGAAAATTGATGTTGTATATTAGGACATATATGATCAGAAAAATTGGCCAATATATTTCCGTAACACTTTCTAAATGATTACTTTGGCTCCTATACCCGCAAGTGGAAGCTAATTAACTTTTAAATGTGAATTGGCTATTACATTATCAATAACTTTTGCTATATTAAATTGATATATATTCCTTAAACTTGCCGCTGTGTTCTGTTTTGTTTATATTTCCACCCTCGCTTCATTCGTATGTGTGTGTGTGTGTACTCACCTATTAGTTTTTGCAGGGGTCGATACATAACTCCTGGCCCTGCCTCTTCACTGATCTCTACTACGTCTTCTCTCTCCCTGCTCCATGAGCTTTATCATACCTCATCTTAAAACTATGCATGGTTCCTGCCTTCACCTACGTCGCTTGCCAGACTATTCCACTTCCTGACAACTCTATGACTAAAGAAATACTTCCTAACTTCTTTTTGATTCATCTGAGTCTTCAACTTCCAATTGTGACCCATTGTTTCTGTTTCCCATCTCTGGAACATCCTGTCTCTGTCCACCTTGTCAATTCCTCGCAGTATTTTGTATGTTGTTATCATGTCCTCCCTATCCCTCCTGTCCTCCAGTGTTGTCAGGTCGATTTTCCATTCTTCGTAGAACATTCCCCTTAGCATTGGAACTACTCCTGTCACAAACCTCTGCACTTTCTCTAATTTCTTGACGTGTTTGTGTGTGTGTGTGTGTGTGTGTGTGTGTGTGTGTGTGTGTGTGTGTGTGTGTGTGTGTGTGTGTGTGTGTGCGTGTGTGTGCTTGTGTTAAAGATTTCCGATTTAATAGTTAATATCATGTTATCTGCATGTAACTACAGTATATCAGCACTATACCTTCGGTCTTAATTATGCCAAGAGAAAAGAAACAAATCAAGCACTATGCATATATAGGTGCCAATGTGCAGGAGGAAAAAGGAGAGAGAGAGAGAGAGAGAGAGAGAGTTCAAGAGGTAAGGGCCACAGGAAACATTTCTGTTATATAAACCATGTACAGTATGAGTGATGAGACCTGCCAGTGTGTACATTCAATTGTTTTGTTCAATAGTATCAGATAAATGAATGGTGACAGCTTTCAGGATCCTGTTTTTTTTTGTCCTCCTCCTGATACAATGGTAGAGCTGCTCTACAGTTTATGAGGTGGGAGTGTAGATTGTGGTGAATAACACGTGATATGCTGCTATCGTCTATCCTGTAAGCATATTTGTATTCCTGCAGGCCAATCTGAAGATCACGCCTTGTTTCATCGATATAAACCTTACAGAGGAATGGCGAGGCAGCCGACAGTATGGTGAGTACTGATGTGATGTGGCCTTTACTACATCCCACAGACAGAGTATAATGTGGACCCCTGCTGTAATGGAACTCATGGGTTTCTGAGGTCTGGTAATGTCTTTAATGGTTTTACTGATTATAATATGAGTGGCTTTGCGGAAGATTTGGGTAACAGTGAGGAGGCGACCTGTCCCGTGGAGTGAATAAAACGATGATCAGTTCGAGCTGTTTACCCTTGATGAACAAGACTTTCCTTTCGCAGGAGTGGATAATGTTGAGTGGCCACTTGAGGCCGGTAATGGCATCCTCCAAGTATTTTTGTTCTTCCTCAAGGAATTCTTTATTACAAATCTTGAGAGCACAGTGGAAAAAAAAACTTTGATGGCTCCGCGTTTATTCATTAAGGGGTCACTGTGGAAAAAATAATGAATCAAGTCCTTTTTACTGGTGGATTTTTCCAAACACTGTCTTTGAGAGTGTTTCTTGCTGAGTAAACTGTATGATGGCTTCTACTGAGCTGACCGTGTCCTTAAACTCATGAAGATTAATGAATCGAGAGAAAACGACCAAGACTTGACCGTCTTATCATAAGCATGTGTTGTTACCTGAGATGATGTTATTAAAGTGGTATCTCTCTAGGAATTCGAGATAAATGTTGGCCAAGACGGTGCTAAGGGGGAAGCCTGTCACCACATCACTTTCATGTCTTTAGGAATCATGATCGAAGAAGAAGAGATTGAATCCAATGCTTAACTCGCTGAGATCCTTAAGGCGTTTTTTAAGAAAAAGGAGCAAGAGGTCATCAAGAAGAGAGTTGAAGAGAAATTGAATAACCTGGTCAATGGGGACCTGAATAAAGAGGAAAGTGACATCAAGGCTGGCCCGTTTATTATACTTACTCTCAGAAAAAAATATAAAAATTTGTAATACATAAAAAGTAATTTGTTTTTTAAAAGTACTCCCCTTAAAACACTTGAAAAATCTTAATTGTTAATTTGCAAATTTTGCTTTCTTTACAGTGATTTTCACAAAAAGATGTAGAAACACACTAAATAGATAAATACATGGGTAACTTAGCTTCACAGCTCTTGCAAATCCAAATAATTTCAGAAACTTGTCTTTTGTCCAGAAAAGAATAAAAACTCTTTGCCTCGAGTAAGTTGGTCCACTCGTCTCCCTCCCCTCTCCTCCCCCTAAGGTTTTGTGGACCAAATGTCAGTAATTTTTTACTTGCAGGGGCGGGAGGGAAATAGGAGGCGGGGAAAGCACGCAGGATAACACTTCAGGGAGAAGATTGTGTGTAGTTGTAGTCTTGAACCCGAGGTAAGCAGGACTATGCCTCTTTAGTATCATCACTGGTGGGAGTATGAGTTAGCGACGCATAACATAACCTAGAAGTAATTCACAGCACTAGGAAAGCATCAGCGAATAGTGGAAAGGTTAGCAACAAAATAGCTGAGTAGTTATATGAATATGAAATGATAACATGCAACATGAAATTAAATTTTACGGGCGAATGTATTCACACACACACACACACACACACACACACACACACACACACACACACACACACACACACACGCACGCACACACACAGCTCCTTAAATATTTACCAACACTCAGGATCTGGTTAATTTGCATAACTCTTTGACTTGGCCGCCTTTGAAGACATCTCCCACGAAACTTCAGAATATTAGTCCTTTGATATCAAAAAGAAAGTGTTTCATTGCTTAATAGCTAGGTGTGTGCGTGTGTACATGTGTGTGTGGGTGTATGCAAGTGCATGTGCGTGTTTGTGTTTAATTATCTATTTGGAATTACCTATCTGAGGGTAGAGGAGTTGAACAACGCTCGTGGTCTCCCGTCCTCTTGAAATCGTCTGAAATATTTTCTGAGCTTCGCAATAATGATTGTAGACATAAACTCATTCAGGTGTATATTCCACTCTCATTTTGTTTATCAGATTATTTTATAGTAAGTTTGGTTAGGTTAGACCAGGCTAAGATACGTGAGAATAGATAAAGAAAGGCCTTTGAGTTTTAGTCCCACCCGTTCGGTGATTAGGATAGGTAAAGCTAGGTTATTATTGGTTAGGTTAGGTTAGGTTTAGGTTAGATTTAGGTTAGGTTTATGTTAGGTTAGGTTAGGTTTAGGATAGATTAGGTTAGGTTTAGGTTAGGTTAGGTTAAGTTAGGTTTAGGTTAGGTTTATGTTAGGTTAGGTTAGGTTAGGTTAGGTTTAGGTTAGGTTTAGGTTAGGTTAGGTTAGGTTAGGTTATGTTAGGTTAGGTTAAATTTGGTTAGGTTGGGTTATGTTAGGTTAGGTTAGGTTAGGTTAGTTTAGGTTAGGTTAGGTTTAGGTTAGGTTAGGTTAGGTTAGGTTAGGTTAGGTTAGGTTAGGTTTAGGCTAGGTTAGGTTTAGGTTAGGTTTAGGTTAGGTTAAGTTAGGTTTATACTCATAACCTGCACATAGTAGACTGAAACTTATGACGACGTTTCGGTTAGGTTTAGGTTAGGGTTAGGTTAGGTTAGGTTTAGGTTTGGTTAGGTTAGGTTAGGTTTAGGTTTGGTTTAGATTAGGTTAGATTTAGGTTAGGTTAGGTTAGGTTAGGTTTAGGTTAGGTTAGGTTAGGGTTAGGTTAGGTTAGGTTAGGTTTAGGTTTGGTTAGGTTAGGTTAGGTTTAGGTTTGGTTTAGGTTAGGTTAGATTTAGGTTAGGTTAGGTTAGGTTAGGTTTAGGTTAGGTTAGGTTAGGTTGGGTTATGTTAGGTTAGGTTAGGTTCAGGTTTAGGTTAGGTTAGATTAGGTTAGGTTTAGGTTAGGTTAGGTTAGGTTAGGTTAGGTATGGTTAGGTTTAGGTTAGGTTAGGTTAGGTTAGGTTATGTTAAGTTAGGTTTAGGTTTAGGTTAGGTTAGGTTAGGTTAGATTAGGTTAGGTTAGGTTTAGGTTAGGTTAGGTTAGATTAGGTTAGGTTAGGTTTAGGTTAGGTTAGGTTAGGTTTATGCTCATAACCTGCACATAGTAGACTGAAACTTATGACGACGTTTCGGTCCAAACTGGACCATTTACTTGTCACACCAAGTTTACTTAGGATATAAAGTGAGGTGATATGACGTTAGCTTAAGGATCAGAATACTCTTAAATATAAAAGTGAAAAGCACTGAGCCACGTAAATACGATATTACTCAAATGTAACAATTTTCTTCTTTTGGAAATGAGAGTTGTGGACAAGAAGATATAAATCGAACGACGATTCAGGTCAGTTTCAAATCTTTCAGATTTTTATCCCCGTATATACCAGTTGCAGGTTGCCCTTGTTTTTCTTCCTTGGGCATTCCAGACTCTTGTCACTACATTAACTGGTGTGTCACCTGTCAATAGACTCGAGCGGAGATTTTCCTGTCGGAGATTGATCATGCAGATTCACTCACATGCTGCCTGGCATATGGATGAGCTGGTGTGTTGGTGATTAGGTGAATAGGTGGGTACTGGGTGGATGGCTTGATGAGTGAGTACATGTTATGACTATGGGTGTGTGCGTATGTGTGTGATTATGTAGATTAATAAGAATGTTTACTTTAAAAGATGTGGTTCTCTTCCTCATCAAAGAATTCCATAGAGTTAAAATTAGGAAACCATTTATCACTACCTGGAGAAATCCTTTGTATTAAAAACTATACATTTTTTTGTGTAAATAGATCATCTAAAAAAGTAATATAATACAATATTAAAAAATTATAATATATTTATAAGTGAATTTTATTACCGAAAAAAATTTAAATGGAATGTACTATAGTGAGATCATGAAGCAAGCACCATGTACTCCATCCAACCTGTATTTTCATATGAATAAGAAAATTCTGATGCCATCAGCGAGAGTTTCCTCTGGATATGCAATAGTATGAGACAGCGATACGATAATAAAAAAAGCACTAAATACAGTTATATGGAAGCCGTTTTTGACGATCCTCCCTTAATAAAGCCCACTTGACAAAGTCCAAAGCGTGGGCGAAGCATAGTCAACAAGAGAGTGCTTTGTTTACTGTGTTAGACGAGTCTACATTCCTATATCGGGTTGACGATGCTGGGGGCAAGGTCATCTGTGGTGTCACGACGACCTGCCTACTCTGGTGTTCAGATGATTGCATCCTGCCTAAGAATCTTCATGACATTTGAGAGGGAACAAACGACACGGATGATAATAACACCACTGAGCATGTCTCAGGAATGATAGTTGTCAACAACGTCTCAAATTCATGATGGTGAAGACTTCTCAACATTTTGCTAATTTAAGCACAGTTTTCCAATATCAGAATTATAAAATATTAAATTTGTAATTTATTTTATAAATTTATATATGATACATGTGCACAATTTTTGCACATGTATCATTCGGTTTTCTGAATTATTTTATCACATTTTATATATTATTTTATGAACATATCAGTATAACAACACTTTTCTGCTGGTCCAAAGAGTAAAGACATATTATAGTAATTAGCAGAATTAGTTGTAAACACTCCAACTGGACGTAATTAATTGAACGCACTTATTTTTATTAATAACGTTAAATGACGTTATCTCTTTAGCAATTACAGTATTTAACATACCATTAAAATGTTAGTCACTAACAACTGGAAACAAACTATTGCCTCAAGGACATTAAAGTTATGTATGAAGGAATGTTCATTCATCAAACTTCAAAAAACTTGAAATTGCAAGACGGGAAAATAATAGGAAACTTTAAGTTCTGTATATTTTACCAGAGATATATAACTTGATATAAACTGCATGTAACTTCGTAATATAATAGCCACTTTTCATACTGAAAGAAGAACCAACAGCGTATTTACATTCATAATAGATCGCCAAGTCTGCCACTTCTTCTTCCCTTGATCTAAATGTAGTACTTCCGATTTTTCTTTACTCAATGATCTGTTCATAATTAGTTAAGCTTTGTGCCTCACTCTCCTCTTGTTATTTATTGGTAATGTTCAATACATCTAATTATCTTGACTTTCAAACCAATGACTCCGGTTTATCATCACTCACTTAGGAAACATATATTTTAAACCAAGAAATTATATCACTTTCTTGGAAAACCTCACATCTCTGCAGTAGGAAAAAAAGCTGAAGTCTGTTTTTTTTTTTTTTACACAGGGTTTGACAAGGTTAGGTTAAGGATCCCTAACTTTATTGACACCCTATTGACAAGTTAAGGTTCCCTAACTTTACTGATTAGCTATTGACAAGTTAAGGATTCTTAACTTTATTGACAAGCTAAGAGCCTACTTACCTGGTGTTAGCTTTCTTTTGTGTCCACCTCCCATTTATAGATGGCCCACTTTTGAACTTCACCCATATGCCTACAGGCTTGCCTGTGCAAGTTCCTGTTATAGGTAGTAGGATGTTTCTTATACCTTCGCCATGCCTTGTACTTAGCAGTAACAGCCTCTCTACATACTGCCGGTGAGGGATATGTTCTTGTTTTAGATTAAGGTTGTGTCCAGTGAAGACATTCACATTGGTTATCAACATTCCCTTGGAGAAGAGCATTCCAATCGGTGGTGGCGAGTTCAGAGCAAAGGGCTGGCCAATTACCTCTTTCCCATAGCCAGGTTGTGCTTGTGGACTCCTCACCTCGTTCTGTTTGGATCTTAAGTGTCGTAAAAACAGCCTTGTGGTCAGACGATCCAACAGCCGAGGGGTTGACAAGTGACTATACCTTATACCAGATCATTAACTACTGGGTCAAGGAAGGAGCCAGAGATGTGAGTAGGAAAATCAACAAAGTTGCTCATGTCTAACACCGCAAGAAGGTCATCAAAGTCCCTCTGTATAGGATGTTGGTTGAGGTCACCAACAATTATGATATGTTGACAGATGTGTTGGAGCAGAAGGGAGTCCACATTTTCCAATAGGAAGTTGATGGGGTCTGCATGTTGCCAGTGAGGTCTGTACGTTGCACATACTAGTACAGAGTTACTAGTGTTTATGCATAGCTTGAAAAACATCATTTCAAGATGAATAGGGATGGCAACATCAATGTGCTGGGCAACATCAATGTGCTGGGAGAAATGGACCTATCTCGCATGGGCCAGTAGGCCTGCTGCAGTGTTCCTTCTTTCTTATGTTCTTATGTACACTTTTAGAGAAGCACACAGCAACACCACCTTGCCCTTGCCTGTCACTTCTCATCCATGAGGTGTAGCCAGCAATTCTTGCAAAATTTTCTGGAGTCCTGTCGTCCAAAAATGTTTCAAGAACAGCTATCATGTCGGGACGTCGAGTGTTCACAAAACTGTGTGTGAGTTCTCCAACATTGGTAATGAAACCTCTAATGTTGGCCGACAGGATGCTGATAGACTGACTCCTCATGATGTGTTCAACTTGAGGTGGTGGGTGTGTAAGGCGTGTAAGGTGCCTGCCCTTGAGAGAGGTAGGGCACCGAGGCAGCTGCTGGGATGTATGTCTGTGGTCTTGTATAAGGCACAATACCACCTGATGGGCTGAGACAGGAGTAGCTGAGTGGGTGACGTGTGAGTGTGTTCACCAGTTCAGAGATCCTGCTGGTTTGTTCCGAGAACAGGTCTCTAAACAGGTGATCCTGTCTGTCAAGTTCCTTTTTCTTCCGACACTGGTCCTCCTGATGTCCTCTCTTGTGGCACTAATTGCACCTGGTATCTCGCAGGCAGTTGTTAGTGGTGTCCCCCCTCCGGTGACAGCGAGAGCACTGCCTAGGTGCCTGGGAGAGTGGACTCTCTCTCTCTCTCTCTCTCTCTCTCTCTCTCTCTCTCTCTCTCTCTCTCTCTCTCTCTCTCTCTCTCTCTATCTATCTATCTATCTATCTATCTATCTCTATCTCTCTCTCTATCTATCTATCTATCTATCTCTCTCTCTATCTCTCTCTATATATACCTTCGTTTTTATCTTTAGTCCACCCTGCTTCGGTGGGATACGGCCGAAGCGTTGAAAGAAGATATATATATATATATATATATATATATATATATATATATATATATATATATATATATATATATATATATATATATATATATATATATATATATATATATATATATATATATATATATATATAAAATATATATATATATATATATATATATATATATATATATATATATATATATATATATATATATGCATATATTATATTTACATATGTACGTAAGTATAACATATTTATATATATTATCTTTCTATCTGCATTTAAAACTATATATATATATATATATCTATATATATACGTCTCTCATAACTCACATCAGAAGTAAGATATTGACACTAAAGCAGGCCCGTGCCGACACTTGCCACATGGACGTATTTGCCAACCCTTCAGATCTGCATTTTATCAGATTTGAGATACCACATCAGTTCTTGTTAAAAAGAGTCACACCTTATGCGTCTCCGTTCATGACTTACACATTGTATAAAATCTCCATATTTTGCCTTTGTCCACAGTTCTACGCAGTTTCCAGTTTGTTTCTCTGTGCCATTTCTATTTTTATTGCATTCTCCAATATTTTAAACTCAATTTATATTAGCAGTCCTAAAGAATTACCGGTGAATTCTCGGTGCTTTGTGATGGGCTCTTGATCCATGGAATTTAAGGTACCCTTTTATTCTTTGGATGAAATCTTATTATTTCTCATTCCCCAGAGGTTGTTAGACCCTTACGGGTTTAACACTCTTTTTTTGTGAACATAGACGTTTCCAAATGAACTGATATTTATGAACAGCATCTCAGGTTTAATTACTTCCAGTGATCCTAGTTTTTTTAAGTCTTCTTCCTTTAAAGACGACTTTGATTTTTTTTTTTTTTAGTGATTTCCATCGTATGTTTCTTGCAACAAGTTGTACCTTCTTTAAGACAAGCTGTTGCAACACTGACGTCGACTTTGGGGAATAATGTGTCTCCAACCGAAACTGACTGGCCTTGGGGATTGGTGGATATATTGTGTAAAGTGCGTGGGCCACTATATTTGATGAACCACTTGGCATCAAACTTGAACTGTACCCTCCATGGTTCAGGCTGACTCATAGTGAAAATTTAAAATATCCTTCTCGAGAAATTTAAGTCACTATATCCCACACTTGATAATGATCCCATTATCAAGTAACTTGGACAACTTTCCCTGCGTTATCAAGTTAACTGATAGAGATCCAGAACACATTCCCATCTTTCATCTCTTCTACCGTCTTCCTGCTGCTCTTTCCCATCCGCCAATTATTACACCCTCACCTCTCCATTCTCACCTCCTACACCCTCTACTCCCGTCAATCCTTTCTATACCCTTCCTTGCCCTTTATTTTTCTACTGCCTTTCCAAGCCCTACTCCACCCCCCTTACCCACCAAGAAAGACAGATAAGTAAGAACATCTAGCCAAAACACTATCCATTGATTCTCCTCCTACCCTCTACCCAAGGTCCCTCACTCCCCTTCTCCCATTACCTCGATTAGCTGGAGCTTCAAAGTTCCAAGGAACCACTCAGAGGTTCTTTCAGCTGGTGCGGAGGAAAAAAACGCTCACTTGGAGACCCCTATGATGCTTGAAGGGGTGTTTTGTTCCTTCCACCTTGTTGACAACTACTTCTCCATCGCCTCCTGCGTCTCTTCTTCCTCTCCCCCCCTCCTCCCCTCCGCTACCCTCTCTCCTAACTACTAATTTTCTCCTGTTCGTGAGTTTTCCCCATTTCACTTTCATCCACTGTATTTTTTTAACGTGCAAAATGTCATTGTTTTTTTTTTATCTTCGTGGTGTGTTATTTCTATCTTTCTCTCATTGCCCTATTTTAATTTTACCTCTCTCTCTCTCTCTCTCTCTCTCTCTCTCTCTCTCTCTCTCTCTCTCTCTCTCTCTCTCTCACTCTCTTTCTCTTCATCTAAATACAAGGCAGTCCCAACAGAGTATAGTAAGAGGACAAGTAACTGCCGACGACTTAAGTAAAATAGACACCATTATTAGAAACGTTTCGGTTCATGGACAGTGTTTGCATTCGAGTCCGTCCCCCTAACCGATTTAACCTGACAAAAAAGACACTATGACAGAATGGGAACCTTTAATGAGATAACGTTTCACTATGAAAGCAAGATTTTTCAAGGGTATAGAGAGTATATAGTAAGCATGAGTACAGTATATATATATATATATATATATATATATATATATATATATATATATATATATATATATATATATATATATATTGTAACCACGATCGAGTGGTATTTAATCAATAAGAACACTGCGACTAGCCGGGGAATCGAACCCGTGTTGTTAGCCCGCCTCATGATGAGCAAAATTCCACGATGCTCTAACCCACAAGAATCACGCACCCAGCAGAGCTAGGTGTTGTACCGTGATCCGAAGACATACTATGGTGTGGGTACCTCAGAGCTAATTTCATTCTACTCCCCGTTTGGTGTACTAGCCTCCACATACAGTATATATTTTATTGTAACCACGAACGAGTGGTATTTAATCAATAACAACACTGCGACTAGCCGGGGAATCGACCCGTGTTGTTTTAGCCCGCCTCATGGTGAGCGAAAATTCCACGACGCTCGCATCCAATCCGATTTAGAACGCCAACATTCACCTGTTACTTGTTCGATACCTCTTCCACAGCTTTCCTGCAACATATCCTCGAACGTCCCTATACGTAATTTCCCTTTGTCCGTATTTGTTTACTCTATAAACGAGTCTTCCTCCTGTCTCTTGACATGACTGAGCCAAATTAGCATCTCACTTTTCAGTCTGTACATGACACATTCGGCACCATACAATATCTGATTTTTTTTAATTTATTACTCACACAACCCACTGATCTCAGAGGAGACATTTCCACTGCCTTCAGACTCCTCTTCACTGCACCATTCAACCACCATCCTTCACTCTCACACAAAAATACCTGAATCACTATGCCATAATATTCTTCTTTGGTAAAAAGTGATAAACTTATTTCTATCCTCCGACTCTTCAAAATTCCTGCTTCTTTTCCGCCTTCATGCTATATGATTCCCATAATTCTTAAATCTGTCTCCTAATTTATCCACTTACAAATATTTATATACGGCAGACAAAGGAGCAGAAATAAAGACAGACAGACAGACAGAGGAGCAGAAAGACAGACAGACAGATGTGCATATTTTAATACAAACGTTTAAAAAAAAAGAATTAGCTGACACCACGTGTTCACTGAACGGTCACTAACAATTTCTATATCTCAAATATACCTCAAAAAATATGTGTAAAATATCGGGCTCTATTAGAAAAGAACCGAAATCCTCATCAATGCCTCATAGATTTAGCGAGAGAACAATTTTCTTATACTCTTTCGTTTCGGTATTAAATCAGACAATGGCGAGAGCTTTGATCCCGAATTCATTATTCTCTTCACTTGAGCTGGTACGAGAGCCATCGCCGAACGCATCGTAAATATGCAAAAGTCTTTTTTACCTTTGTCTACAAAAGTAATTCAAAACAGCATTCATTTATCCTCTCGAAATCGAATAAAAGTCAGTTTTTATTACACCCACCATGTGGCGCACGCAGCAGAAAGAGTAGTATGCAATATGCAGCAGAGGTTACTTGTTGCAGGGTGAGAGAGATCCATGTGCCTGCCTGCTTGCTGCTGCTGTTGCTGCTGTTGCTGCTGCTACAGCAGCTACAGCTTCTGTTGGTGGCGGTGGTTCTGCCTCTGCTGCTGCTGAAGTTGCAGTTACAACTTCTGCTGCTGTCATAAAAATACTTTTTTTTTTTTTGCAATTATGTTCTTTACTAATCTTTACAGTACCTTTCAGTTGTGACCCCGTATGACCCTGTATGACACAGTGGCTAGAGCTCGACCTCCTGGTTTTACCAGGATTGCTGAACTACGCTTATATTCGTTCTCTTCTTTGAATTGATGAATAAAACATATGAGAAACACCTGCTATACAATACCAGTGTAAGTGATATTGTATACCATTTATAATATGATACTTCTTGGAATTATTTACATTCATTCATGATTAATTTTTCGGTTTTTTAAGAGTAACATAGACGGCCCGGGAGCTAGAGTTGTCCACTTGCGTAAACCTTAGCTTTTGCAGCCAATTTCACACAGTATCAACCAAACTTTCTGTGCCTATTACACTTGTCATTCTAAATATATCTATCTTTTTAAACATCTTAACCCTAATTATCCACGTTAATCATACATTTTTGTATTTTTAATCTTATTTTTTTCCTACGTGTGTTTAACATTTTCGTTCCACTGTGCTCTGTTTTTTCTAATTAAATTTTAAACTTTTTGACGCATTTTGTGTTAGCTTTAATATTCATTTCGCACGTCGTTCATTTTTCTCGTACGTCACCATTACGTTAGTGAGATTGCTAACGGCAAATGTGATAGCAGAGGGCGGACCTGATGCTGGTGAAAGGCTCATAATCCAAGGAATCGGATCAACTCTTTCCTTCTCAGATCAAAAGTAATGATCTTTCATTCCCAAAGAGTTGTATCACTCCAACGGATTTATTACATCCCATTAAAGAAATAATAATAAATACATGAATAATAATAATAATAATAATAATAATAATAATAATAATAATAATAATAATAATAATAATAATAATAATAATAATAATAATAATTATAAAAACAAGAGCAACAACAATAATAATAATATAATTATTATTATTGTTATTATAAAGAGGACACTGTCCTATATCTCACAAGTGGAGCACAATAACTACGTTTTCTCAGCTCTAAGTTTGCCTGATAATCCGGTTCAAGAAACCATAAAATATTTCTTGGGAAAATATTCTAATCGTGTTGCATTAAGAAACGCTGATAGAATTCAGCTTTAGCAGTAAAAAAATCCCCAAGAAATCCTTCGCTCACAATTCTTCAAAAATCTGGAAATGATTAATGATTCTAAGGCGAAGCTGGAACCCGCGTGCAATGAATTTGAGAGCACCTTTGGCTAGATAAATGTTCTTCACCTGTATGTGGTATCCGGGTTATCATGGTTAATTCTCTTTACTAGAATGAAGTTGGGCAGGTCTTCCTTTTTTCTCTCTCTCTCTCTACCTCGAAATTGGTACTGTGGGTTTTGCTTTATTCACGATCCTGTTTGTAAGTACAGTCAGTTCCTCGAAGCTCTTCCTGGAATGTATGTAGTAACAGTACACAAGTTGTTTTTTTACCTGAGAATTCCTCGTTCCATTTCTAATCGATGCGATAATTCGAGCGCAATAAGTTTGTGGTTTAATGTGTTGTTAAGATTGATATAATTGTTAATACAATAATAATAAAATTATTAGTATTAGTAGTAGTAGTAGTAGTAATAGTGATATTTATTATAAATATTAGTATTATATTCATGGAAGCGCTGTATCCGTAATGATTATTCAGCGACTGTGTAATGAAGGGATTGATCCAAGGGTTTGATCCAAGGGAGTAAAGAGTAAATAATTAACGTGGAACAAGAGCCCCTTACCAGTATCAAAAGTCCATTCCATTCCCTGAAGGGATATGTCATTAAAGCCGTTATCTATATAGAAAAGTTACAAGACATAGTCTCTAATGAAGGTCCTAAACAGTGGTGACTGTCACATCAAGCCGGTCAGTAGGTACGTCGACACATTGTAGACGACCTGTCGTTCAGGGCTGAGTATTGTCAAGTCTGTGACGACGTTTTTCTGAGTGACGTTTCGTTTGAAATGAAGATTCTGCATTTCGTTACTTTTCATCCATTTAAAAAAAAATATTAGCTATTGCTATCGTCATTAAGTAATTTTATTGACGTGGAACTCGGAGGTGTGCAGTCTATGGAGATGTGCATCCTTGAAGTACAGTATATAAAAATCCAAGATATTTTCGAATATTTCCTCACCGCTTTCTCTTATTTTACGAATTAAATTATTTATATTAAACGTTATGTACACAGGTGATTCAGCTGACACCTCTACTACAACCACCACCACAAACACCACTACTACAACCACCACCACAAACACCACTACTACAACCACCACCACAAACACCACTACTACAACCACCACCACAAACACCACTACTACAACCACCACTACAAACACCACTACTACAACCACCACCACAAACACCACTACTACAACCACAACCACAAACACCACTACTACAACCACCACCACAAACACCACTACTACAACCACCACTACAAACACCACTACTACAACCACCACCACAAACACCACTACTACAACCACCACCACAAACACCACTACTACAACCACCACCACAAACACCACTACTACAACCACCACCACAAACACCACTACTACAACCACCACCACAAACACCACTACTACAACCACCACCACAAACACCACTACTACAACCACCACCACAACACCACTACTACACCACCACTACAAACACCACTACTACAACCACCACCACAAACACCACTACTCAACCACACCACAAACACCACTACTCAACCACCACCACAAACACCTCTACTACAACCACCACTACAAACACCACTACTACAACCACCACCACAAACACCACTACTACAACCACCACCACAAACACCACTACTACAACCACCACCATTTCCACCACAATCACCTAACCCAAGTAATATCCCACACCAGAGCTCCCCGGCTGTTCAATTAACCGTATGATTGTGGTTATTACTGACGGCTGCGTAATTTGCCAAGCAAGAAGCATCACCTTGCAATCACTACAGGAAATTATCTCTGATTCAAGTGTTTACACACTCACTTGTTGTGGATCTGGTGATTTATGGCCAATTTAGTCTAGTTTATGGATAAAGGAAGACGAAACAATACACTTAGACATCTGTATCGCATCCGTTTCGGGTCTGGGATTTTGGTCACTCCATATAGAGGGGCAAAGTAAGTCTAGTAAGGTGAAACGAGTCATGATACCGTGTTCGTATCTCTCTCTTTCTCTTCCTTTCTCACTCTTCC
Organism: Cherax destructor; assembly: GCA_009830355.1. Lineage (NCBI taxonomy): Eukaryota > Metazoa > Arthropoda > Malacostraca > Decapoda > Parastacidae > Cherax > Cherax destructor. Next base: position 102,638 of record WNWK01003948.1, read on the forward strand.
TTTCTCTCTCTTTCCTTCTCTCTACCTTTCTCTGTCTTTACGCTTATTATTGTTATTATTATCATGGGGAATAACTAAACCCGTTATAGTCATACAGCGCCTGGGGAATGTGAGATAATCAGGTGTAATCCAAGGAATGGGAGGGCATCTCCAATTCCTTGAAATAGGAGCACTAGCATCATCATTATTATTATTATTATTATTATCATTATTATTATTATTATTAATTATAATGAAAACCAAGCGCTAAACCCACAAGGGTCGTACAGAGCTGTAGAGCACTAGCCAAAAATAATGGAAACTCTGTTAACTGAGATCATGATCCTCGTCTCAGCCACCCGTGGCTGAGACGAGGAAGGATGACCAAGACACAGATAGGAAAGACGAAGGAACACTGAAACAAACAATAAATTACTTGATATACCTGTGACCTATTGACCAGGCGAGCACCGGACGAACCTGGCCCATGGCCGGGCTCCGGGATTAAAAAAAACTCTCGGAACTCATAGCCATTGAATAAAACTTTTTTTAGGTCAGATAAGAAAAACTGGCAAATAACAGTCGAATTTGCACCGGAAGAACTGCTGTGAGAGTGGAATAAAAGGAAGAATGATGGAAGCGAGCGAGTGTTAGTGTCTATGGCGACAGAGAAAACGATTAACAGGGATGATAACTTGGACGTGCAGCTAAAAATAACAAGCGGCTGATCGATAGAGTATTAGCAATATATATTAAAGAGACAGTGGAGAGAACTCTGGATTCAATTCAATGTAAAACTGTACAACATCTTTCCAGAGAAATGTCAGATATTTGTGAGAGAGAATAAGAGTGCGTGAGTGGTCCCTGAGGACTAACTCTTTGTTAGTAGTTATGAATTTCAGGACACAAAGCAAGTCAGACGCGGACGATACTGGCCACGCAGAAGTTAGAATGATGACTAACTAAAAAATTATGAAGAATTTAGATAAAATGGCACAGTAGACGAGAATCGGGAGAGAATAATTACCAGGACTGGTCAGTCATATTAATCTAAAGGAGACGAAACTGGCATCTTTGAAGAACGCTCTGTTTGTTATAAACATAGACGTACATAGCGGGTTCAGGAAGATTTCTCTTTCTATGAAAGCTTCAGATATTTCTGCTTTCATCACAGCTGTTGGCATTTCTCAGAACAAATTGTTGAAGTTCAAAAATAAATTGGTGTCAGTTCAGTCCAGCGCTTGATGGAGAATGTGCTCCAGGAAAATATGTACTGACTTGTACATGCTGTTATATATTCTGAGAAATGGAAAATACATTTGTTGACAGTAAGCTAAATATTTAAATGGTCTAATAAAGCTAGTTTTGACTGTGGTCCTCTGGAAAAAGTGAACATTCAGAAACTCGGATCAAGGCGAAAACCTATTCATGCAATATTTGATGACATTTTGATCTTTCTTAGAATCACACCATCGTCCCATCAGTGAATTGACTTCAGTAAGCTGAGAGAAGTGTCTGAAAGCACTGATGTGATGATTCTGAAGGGCACATCCATGTCACTGGGATAAAGTACCCACGCCAACATATCAGTGCAAACCAGAAGGGTGATAAGTGATAAAAACACTTAAATGAACCAAGTTGTTTATTGGCGACAAGTATTGCAACATAGGTTCAAGTTGACAAGTATTGCAACATAGGTTCAAGTTGCTGAAGAAGGATTTTTGGAGAGATAATGTATCGTTCTATATACTGCTTAATCAAGTCATCCATGGCTATTAATGTTCTGTGCAGAACGAAACGTTATCCTCCTATAAATCTCGTTCTCTCTCATGTTTCTTTCTCTTCAAAACCTATACATGCTAACCTAAGAATTTCATCCGCTATAGCTACTGTTTTTCGAATCAAAAGAACATACTGTACATTGTTAGAGAAGAATTCTCTTCTCAATACTCACATGGAGCTTATTTTGCTCTGAAGCTCCATTAAGGAGCACGGGTAGCCGCGTGAACTTAGTCAGGATAAAGTATTGCCCTACACAGAAACTTGACGTTAGTTAAAATATAATTATGCTTATTAAAGCTTTTGCCTGGTAAAATAATAACTAGGTAAAGGAAAGTGGCTGTAAAATGAACTCAATACATCTTTCCGGTGTTTATTATTTTTTAATGAGTGGAACCAAACCTTATGAGCCAATGCAAAGATTGGCTGAAAATTGATCGTCCCTCCGGTAACGGCTGCAATCTCTTTTTTCAGACAAGTGTAGACACGAAGAGTTCCAAGAAAATCCAGGATGAAAATATCACCGACTCAATTTTGATTATTTTATTGGTAATTATTAATAAGTAATTTTATGTGATTATGGTGTATTTAGCTGAAATAATACAAAATAGAATTGCCGGGAATATCAGTGCCTGAAACAATATCCGCATTACAATTGCTAACGAACCTCGATTAACAGCCACCGTGGGGTATATAAGAGGTTTAAAAGAAGTGTTTCAATGAGAAAGAATTCTTTCTGTCTAATTAGATGCAGTATCAGCGTTAAGCTGCTTAATGACCACATCTGGTTCTTGTGTTAAATTTGAGGGCCGCAGGGCAGGTATTCCTCGCCACAGTTGTCTAGGTCGTGTGGCTCTCTAGAATTTCTGCCTGGGAGATAATCTGATAAAGATGTTGTAATGAGTGCTATAATTGGGTCAATAAGTGTTCACTTGTTGCAAGACGTGCAACCTCCGTGTTGTTGTCTCGTGTTGTACCTGATGTAAGTTTTTTAAATGGTAAGATATGTGTTTACTTATTCTTACTTTATTTAGCATCAGCTGTATCCTGGGATGTTGTTGGTGGTTTTGCTGCTGCTGCAGTTGCTCTTGTTGATGCTACTGCTAATGTAGCTGCCTCAGTTACCAAGAATCTGATGCTGAGTTTGCTGTTGCTTCTACTCCTGCTTTTATTGCTAGCATAGGTGTTAATTTTTTATGCTGTTGTTACTTTTTCTTCTGCTGAGGATGCTGTTTCCATTGTTGCATCCACTGCTGCTGCTGTTGCTGCTGCCGTGACAATAGACAGTTTGGCTTTAAATTTTACTTCGTTTTTCATATACTTTGACCCATGTTCATGGATGACATTGTTTTAACCAATAACAAATCGATTCGCCTCAAAAATTATTTTTGTAATGTGTCACACTTGACGTCAGTTTAACTTTAACGCAAACTTCCGCGGTTTTTTTTTTTTAATACAATTTAACATTAAAAATTCATTGTATAATGTTAAATATTAAAAATGCCAGAAGTGGTTTTTATCTCTCCTCTGGCATTTAGTAAGTTTCTGGAACGAAAGGACATTGCTGGATATTGCAGTGCCTCAGGGCTAACACTATGGAAAAGATATTCGCTCGCTGGATTGAATGTGCTGAGTTATTTTCTCGCGGGGGACGTTTGTTACGGGGTTGCAGTGCTGGTGACGCTGATGGACGTCACACACATGGGAGGAGCACAAGGGCAAGGCAGAACATCTTGCAAGATCACGCAAAGGTTGTTTGCAGTGAGGGACTAGACTACTATTTGGATGGAGGGTTATCGATTGATCTCTAGATGGATAACCGACTACTACTAAATCGAAGGAGGATTATCAATTATTATCTCGATGGATGAATATCTACTATCTAGATGGTATACTACTTACTACTGTTTGCAAGGATGATTGTCAAATATTGTCTTGATAAATTAGTATCTACTATGACTCACGAAATGCACACACACACACACACACACACACACACACACACACACACACACATCACACACACACACAAATAAAAAAAAAATATGCAAACACCAATGAAGCGAATTGGAAAATCTATTCAGATTAAATGAATTAGACGAACTGAGTAAGATATGCAAATCAAAATAACCCTCTCATATTCACTTGAGGTTTACAATTGTCTAATAAAGCCATATTGCCACCCAGTTTCTCTAGGTCAGGAGCTGCACTTACGAGATGCTTGTTAAAGGTCACAGAGTGGATATCTGAATGATCATTGGTGTTCGGCGTCAGTATAGAAAGCATCTCCGAACCCATCCTTCTTTCTTTATATTTAGTAAAATTGGATACATCGGCAGTGTGCTGCTGCTGCTGCTGCTGCTGCCTTATTCCATATGATGGTTACACAGTGGGAATAAAAGCTTACAACGCTTCCTTGTCCCTAATCTTTCCCCGGGTGACCTCGAACCGAGGCTCTGGGAAAACCCACTTCACACTGTGAACAAAACAAGCAGAAAAGAAGTTAATCTTTACCATTATTTAACAAGGGAATGTTAATTGTTAAAATTAACTGTTTAAAATTACACATAATATCTAGAAGTGAAACGGAAATGAATAAAAGAAAATGTAACGCAGTTACACTTTCCTTCTCTCTCTCTCTCTCTCTCTCTCTCTCTCTCTCTCTCTCTCTCTCTCTCTCTCTCTCTCTCTCTCTCTCTCTCTTTCCAGTTACCATGATCTCGCAGTCTTCCTCCCACAGACACTCATCCATTCACCGCTCTAATTAGGCAGCTAAAACTCACGGAAGCAAATTCGTGGCGGGAGGCCAATGACGCAACCGCAATGGTTATTACGTACCTAGCTGGTCTTCTTACACAGCAGCTGGTCGCCTTGCAAGCAGCTGGTCGCCTTGCAAGCAGCTGGTCGTCTTACACAGTAGCTGGTCGCCGTACACAGCACCTAGTCGCCTTACACAGCAACTGGAAGCTTTACACATCAAATGGAAGCTTTATGCAGCAACTGGAAGCTTTATACAGTAGTTTTCTACTTTACACCTAATTGGTCTCCTTAAACAGCAGTTGGAGATTGTTTAAAGCGACACAACAGCTGGACCCTGAAACAGCAACTGGACGCCTTACTCAGCACCTGGACGCATTATGCAGACACTGGATACACTATACAACAGCTGGATACGTCAGGCTGCAGCCGGATACGTGACACAGCTGCCAGACGCCTCACGCACACCTCTGATTACGGAGCGCCAAAAATTGAATGCAAGACTATCCTACACATAAGTGAAGGCGGCCTAAAGGATTTAATTCTAATTAATAATTATTACTAATGATGGCATTCCGGATTAATGAAAACATGTTCATGAATTATATTACTCCTTGGAATTAGGGTAATGGCTACTGGTGGGCAGAATGACTCGTAAGAAGGTGAAGGAAGTCTTACCAGACAGGCCTGAAGCTGTTGGAGGTATCTAGTAAATGACTGTCGTTTTAGCTAGATATAACGTGAACTTAAAAATACAAACGTATGACACTGTCATACTCGGCATTCATGAGAAGGGGTAAAGAAAGAGGGAAATGAGAAAGAGAACGAAGGACGAGGAGAGACTGCAACAAATGGAAGTGGAAGAGAAAAACTGAGAGAGAAGAGTAGGAGTAGCAGCTCCGGCCTATTGACCGCAATGAAGGAAGAAGGAATGTGGGTGTGTGTGCGTGTCCTACATAGCCAGAGACGTTGTTACAGTTATAAACTTATGAGTCATATGTTTCACTGTCCTTGCCTTCAACATCTATCGGTTTATTTACTAGATTGTCTCGGTGTTGACTGTAAGGTCTTTTTTTTTTTTTTTTTTGTTTCATGTAATTTCATACGCCCCCATGTATTCCCATGTACTTGCATGTACTCCCATATGCTTCAACGTTCAGTAAGTGTATTGTTATTAAGAAGGACTTTTTTGTTATCATTTGAACAGAGGAGGTTGGCAAACTTGAACCTGTGATGTTTTGCTACTTTAACATCAGATATTTTAGATAAATTAATTGGTTTAATTTTTATCATATTTACTCTTCAAGAAAGGAGCGGAGATTTTTTATGCTGGTTTAAGGCGATCTTACGAACAACAACCACAAGGATGGAACTGAATTTGCATTGAGTTTAACTAAACTTAATATTCACTAGTGTCTCCCTGAACTTGGGATGTGATCAAACACCCGCATGACTGAACCCGCATGCATACGGGAAATGCATTGATATACACCGTCCACACGATGACCCTTGGATTGTTAATGGCGCACCTTAATTCCAAAAGAGTAAAACACTGGGCAACCACTGTGCATGACAGTATGAAGGAGGAATTATATGCATGCCGAGGTGGGGCAGAGCAGCTAGATAATACAACGGAAGAGTTTATGTAACGAGAACTCTCTGTTGCATATTGCAACCTTCTTCTGCTGTGTGCTCTGCATGGATATTGCCCTAAATGCCGGCTTTATTAGATTCCGAATAGATTAATGAATAATGTTTTGAATTACTTTAGCAGATAAAGGGATAGTAATGAAGAATTTGCATATATACGCGGTGTTGCCTGATGGATTTTCGTACCAGCTCAAGTGAATAGAATAATGAATTCGTGATCAAAGCTGGCGTCATTGTCTGATTTAAAAGTGAAGGGAAAGAGTGAAGGGAAAATGGTCCTCTCATAAAATTCATGAGAAATTGACAGGAATTTCTATTGCCCTCGGAAAGAATGTCAAATAATTGTCATTTTACTAACATAAAGGCGTGTTTTTAGATATTGTTTTGCTGCGGATCTGGACATAACATTTCGGAATCCGAAAGAAAAATTGGTTGCGATAAATATTTTTTTCACTAATTCTTTCAATCATGGTTATTTAATAGACCTGTTTCTATGTACTGACGAAATATTAGATGATATCAAACTTTTCATTGTTGATTGGTACCATATATGGTCATAGTTACACTGCTTATATAATATTAATAGTCAATTTGCATGATTAACTAATTAACCAAGAAAGCAATGTATAAAATAATAATAATAAGTGTAAAAACGAAAACAAAAAGGCACAATACCGTGGCTGGAACAATACACAAATAACCCACATATAGGAGAGAGGAGCTTACGAGGACGTTTCTGTCTGACTTGTACCATTTAAAAGTTACGCTGACTTGTAAATGTCCAATGAGAGATATATTCCTCTCTGTGTATGTAACCTGCGTGTGTGTCTCTTACTCCGCTGCAATCTATAATTCTCAGAAGATTCCATATTTTCTGAGATGGAATAAAACAAAATATGGAGATTCAAACAACCACCAAAAATAGATCAGTTATTTTAAATGTCGTTACTGTTGCTGTGAAATGAACGAATATTTAACATTTTGATGATATTTGTTGTGTCAAACGATGAGTAAAAAGAAGTCTGTCATCACTGCATTTATCAGTCACTGTTTAGGTGAGAAAAATATTGATAGAAACATTCTTAAAACGGTTCAGTAAATGTTAGGGACGAGAAAAGAATAACGCGATAGGAATCCGAGAGTGGGAGAAGCTATTCCCTTCCTCATTCCCAGGGGGCACGTGGAATATACTGTAGAA
>WNWK01003948.1:115000-152021 GCA_009830355.1 Cherax destructor
AGAGTTCTTTTTCTTGTTTGAGGCTTGTTTATGCTGTCCCCTTTCCCCATTGAGTATTAGGTCTTTTCTTTCTTCCTTATTCCGATGTTCATAAACCATGCACTTGCCATGGTAGAAACTCGATTATTTCTTCTCTGTATGCAAACTAGGATACACATAACTATCTCCTCAAGCAGGTAAATTGTGTATACTGGGAATTTATCAGTTTCTGTGGGACGTCACTCGTTATGCTCGTCCATTTCTATATTTCGTTTTGATTCCTTCTCCTTAGATGTTACTTGATTCAGCTAAAAGCCTGTCTCTTTGAGTCTGTCTTATCCAATAGATTGTGGATTAGTCTATTGGGAGAAACAGAGTGAAATGTCTTCATACAGTCCAATAAGGTACAGTCAACCGAGCCTTCTGTCTCTCACCCCTCCGTCATGCTGCGCTTTCTCTTTTATACCCTCTTTGTGCCCTTTCTCGTCTTTACATCCCCTGTCTCTTTCTCTCTCTCTTTCGTCCACTTATTCTGTACGCTTTCGTCCTATCAACTAGTACTGTCTCTATCCTTCCTCCACACAACTTTCTATCACTACCATCAAGACCACACCTCTTCCCTCCACGCCTCTTCCCTCCTCCTGAGCTCTCTCTCTCTCTCTCTCTCTCTCTCTCTCTCTCTCTCTCTCTCTCTCTCTCTCTCTCTCTCTCTCTCTCTCTCACACACACACACTTTCTGTAAAGGCTGTTCCATATGAGACACAGGACAGGAGACAGAGCAGCTTTTGAATTAAACCATCTGCAAGATTTGTACAAATGGAGAGACTTGAGAACAAACGTTAGACGGACTGTGTTTAGAGGTGTACATAAATCTTTTAACTTCTGAAGCATTTTATATTATAGCTAATCTAAGAACTGGCTGCTGTGAACTCAGTATAGGAAACTTCAGGACACTATACATAATACACGTCAGATTAGTCTTAGTATACACAGCAATGAAATACCTACATTCAATCTTGCAGACTCACTACCTCCAGGTCTACAGGTTTGCAGGTAGACTCGTCTAGGGTCAAATGATTGCAGTACAGGGAGGTACTGAAGGAAGTGAACCCAAAAGCCTTTGAGATTAGCAGGACTTACAATATACGAAAGCGGGATGTTATAGCAGATAAAGACTGTTTAAAATGCGATGAATACAGAGACAAAGAGGCTGAGGTTAAATGATGAGGTGGTGGAAGCAAGCACAACCCTCAGTCTGGACTGAGTACGGCCGTGACCAAGAGCCTAGGACCCAACAAAGCCGCTTGTTGGTATAAAGTGGTGACCAGAAACCGAGAGTTGACCACTGCAAACAGAAAGTGATGTGTACACACATATAATCATAGACACAAATTAAACACTGAAGAGCATTGCATGGCTTTACTCTAAATACAGATAAGTGATAGAACATATAAAAGAGAACACCATTTAATATCACCTAACAACTCTAATTCATCGTCAGGAAGTAATAATTCAGGATGAGAGATACACATGATCAACGTGTGTAAACTGTAACAAACTCTCGTCATGAAATCTGTTTAACTATGTAGAGACTTAGGCACTCAAGTCATTGTGTCCACAAGCCAAGACCTGCCACACTCAATTACGAGGGAGAGCCATCAAAGAGGAGTTAGTGGCTATTGCTGTGGCTATACTGATAACAGCTTTGGGAGATGTAGTTAGGTGTGTGTGTGTGTGTGTGTGGATGTGTCTATGTGTCTGTGTGAATGCATAATTACCTAGCTGTAATTAACTGTGCACTGGCTGCAGTGAGCTGTCTTTGCCACGTTTATCTTTAAGATATGTCCCGCGTGACTATACATGTACTTGTTCGTATACTTAACTAATGGCCGGGGTACCTGGCCTTCAAACTACTCATGACTAACCTAATAGTCTGCTAGCTACCGACCCAACTTTGCCTATACTTAAAGCTACTAAAAGAAAGTATGCCTTCATCATCTCCTCATTTAGATTAATCCCCTTCCTAACTTCCCAAAGTCTAATGAAGCAATGTTAAAGGACAATTTTTTTTATTGGCAAAACGTTTTAGTTGGTGTGGAACTTTATCAAGTCATGCCTCTACATGGAGAGCAACCTTATTCCGATAAAGGTTTGTTCTACAACTCGTGTTTGTGTCGTACTTTGGGCAATACGCTATATCATTATGTCACACTGTCTCTTCCTATCATTACGCTGACCTCCTTCTACGTAGGAATCACGGGCACCTTCTTGGCTCAAGTACGTTCTCAAAGTTATGTTCCTTGAGAATGTCAATGAGATCGCGAAAGTATTTGGAATATATGTATATATATATATATATATATATATATATATATATATATATATATATATATATATATATATATATATATATATATATATATATATATTATATATATATATATATATATATATATATATATATATATATATGACCATAAATAAAATCAATCTAGAGGAAGTTATTTCCCATGAATACTGCGCTCATTTGAGCTGTTAATGAATAAAAAATATTCAATACAAGTCACTGAAAATACTCCAAAAATAGCAGCTATGCCGCTCTGAAACCATTTGATTAGAACCTTAATTGGTGCACGTCCTGCTGGATGCTTTAACACGTACGCTGGCAGCTTCATTAATACCATCGGGGAGGAGGAGCAGCAACAGGAGGTTCACAAGTAGGAGACTCAGGAGGAGGAGGAAGAGGTGCAAGAGGATTAGGAGGTTCAAGGGAAGAGGAGGAGGAGGAGGAGGCGGTGATTGAGGAGGAGGAGGAGGTGGTGAAGGAGAAGGAGGAGAAAAAGAAGGAGGCTGAGATGTGAGAAACAAGGAAAAGGTGCAAGAGGATGGTGGAAGAGGACTAGAAGAGAAAGTAAGAGGGTGAAGAAAAGTAATAGAAAAATTAACGAAAGGTAACGAGGAAAGCGAAGGATAAAGGGACAAGAATAGAACGACGGGAGGGAGGTATGGAGGGAGGGAATGAAAGAGAGGGGAAGGGGAGGTTGAATGACAGCTCTGTATAAAGCAAAGTTTGATGCAATGCATCACAAAACGCTGAAATTTCCCACAACATAAAACAGCATACGATAACACATCATACTACACCTTTGTCTTTAATAATAATAATAATAATAATAATAATAATAATAATAATAATTTGTTTTTATAATAATTCTCTTCTGAATATCTAGCGGAATATAAAACCGAGGCAAATATTTCGATTTCATTGTTTATCAAAAGCTTTAGTGCTACAAACGACATTATCAGTGTTAAATCACAAAGGGACAATCATCAAGCAGAGTAGCTGGTGAAAATAAATACGTTAACGTTCTATTGAAGATGAAGTCATAATGAAGTAAAAAAAAAATATAGCTGAAATTGACTACTCAACTCTACACTAACAACGCCACAATAACGAACCTCATTAGTCTATTAAAATACCCCTTAAAGATAAAAACAAAAGAGCAATTGATGGGGAGTGAAGACACGTGTGTAGATGTAATGGGGTTGTTAAGTTAACTGAAGCCTCATTATAAACATGTGAAGTGAGTCGAAAATGAGGTCGAGTCTCTGAGGTGTTTAGGTTGGAACTGTGAAGTCACGGAGGGCAATACAGTGATCAGTCAAGTGGTAATAATGTATAGTTCCAGAGGAAGACAAGACGTACATATTTAAGGATAGTCAACAAGGGAACACCTACCCATACGCTCCCAGACGTCGTGTTTCTAGACTAGTGAGAAGCTCCCAAGTATCAACCATTACAGTACCAACACTTAAATACATAGACAACACCAGACATAATATCGTTGATTCTTGATTAGACAATCAAAATAAACAATGAACCAATGGAAAGGAAAACGTCAATATGTTACGTAAATAATAATAAGGCAAAATACCGTGAAAGGAACAATACACAAATAACCCACACATAGGAGACTGAAACCTATGACGACGTTTCGGTCAGACTTGGACTATTAACAAGTGATACAGAAGTGCGAAGGAAAGGGAGCCAGTACGAGAGAAGGTAGTAGTAAGATGGTAGAAATAGTGGTAGAGGTAGTGGTGGTGGTAGCAGTAGTAGTAGTAAGTAGTATAATAGTGGTAGAGGTGCTACGTATTTCGTTACGAAATAAAGCAAAGTTCCCAAGGGAGCCTAATATAGTATATAAATATATCCTAAGGGACATCTAAACTTTCGTATCTTCGCACCTCTGGCAAGACAGTGTAAGTGATGGTGGAAGTGTATATATATATATTTTGGGTCACCCTACCTCGGTGGGAGACGGCCAACGTTTTAAAGAAAAAAATCCTTAGGGACTGCAAAAGTTACTAGAGATTATACAAATTTGTTGTTCAAAAACTTTCTCAAAGACAAAAAAAAAAAATAATAATCTGTAGGCATTTTGCAAGAAATAATTAAGCCAATACTTGACTTTGATGTTCTCTAAAACTTTTTACTTCATATTATTGTTGACAAACACTAAGAAAAATGAAACCTTGTTTCTAAATTATAGTTTTTCTTAAGCGCAAATGTAAAGTTTTTATTATATGTAAGCAAAGTATCTAATACACCAGTCTTAATAGTTTTTGTACTTTTCATGTAAATTTTATATTAGCGTTTTTAGATGTAAAACAGATTGCAATTGTACTAATATGTGCTGTATCTGCAACAAATGGATAAGAGTTGTCTACACACCTACGATAGTTCCCGAATTTAAAAGCGACTGAACAGTTGTTTTAGCTTGTCTCTGAATAATAACAAGGAAAGGCATTTGAAAAAGTTGGAAAAAAGACAACCTCACTGAATCCACCTGCTATGGTAAATAACATATAATATGCATTGAAAATATGGAAAGACACTCATATATCACTATATAGTATATATATACTATATATATATATATATATATATATATATATATATATATATATATATATTATATATATATATATATATATATATTTATATATTTATTATATTTTAAATGTATATAAACACGCACACGCCATTTCATGGTTAATCCATTATCAATGAAAGTTTAAGTTAATGATAGACTGGAATCCAGGATAAAGAATAACAATGAAATGATATTTGTTCGCTCAGTTCCCAGTTGACTGGTTTGATAATCAATTATTTTTATTGCTGTGATGCCTGCCAGAAGCTGTTTTGTGGCTGGTTGGTGATATCAAATTGTGGTGGTGATTCCCAGAAGGTTAATGTCCCCAGTTGGTTGATGTCCCCAGATGACTGATCCACACATGCCTTTCCACATAGCCTCTCATATTTTAATATTCCCGTGCTATCATACGCATTTTCACGTTCCCACGTATTTCCATGCACTCTATTGTGCATGGAAATATTTCCTCACACTTCCCGGCATAACTCATCCCTCTTACAATGTCCTTACTTACAATTAGATTCTCCGTAACCTTAGCTACATTGTCAGGCACTTCTATGAACGTCTATGTTCTCCAGTATTCACACACATACACACACACACACACACTCACACACACACACAAACTTCAGTGCACTAGTACACAGCGGTACCTCCAATTTCTTGCATTAATATTGTTAGTGTATTTAAAAATTATGCAACCTGCAGCAGTTTTAACGTACATTTATCGGTCATAAAGAGTTTATTGTTCGATATATAAATAATATAATTTATGAAACATATTGGTATCATAAATTATTTATTTCTCACATATTATTTTAAGGGGACCAGCAATTATCCATGCAAATACATGCAAATAAGTGCTAATTAGTTTTGTGGAAGTACGTCAGTATATTGTAGAGTGTGAGCAAATACTGAGACCTGGAGCCTTTTGTTCTAAATAAATGCTTCATGAGCTGGGTATGTTGAATGATGAGCTGGGTATGTTGAATGATGAGCTAGCACTCTGTATTATGTGCTGGGTAAGTAGTATGATGAGCTGGATAAACTGCATGATTAGCTTTGTCTTAATAGTTTATATAATATATAATATGTACAAATTCTTAACTCGGACAATAACTTACAGTTATATTCATCGAATAAGTAAATGATTATTCCACATAATACCAGGAAAATCTGAGGCTTCCCACCTTAATTAACTGTGGTGAAATATACAGCCCAAAGACTTGCCATTGCATGTAAAACAATAATGTAATACATGGTAACGAAATAAAGCCTGCTGTCTAAGATTCTATATTTTGGAAAAAAATTAAATATATTTTTCATGCTGCTCATTCATATATTTAAATCTGATATTTCCTAACAAAGCTAACAGTTGAGAAAGACTAAATTCACATACATACTTACAAATATATATATATATATATATGCAAAAAGATCACAGTAATCAGGTGATATCAGAATATGCAAGACAACCACTATGAAAAAATAGAGGAATTCCAAGCGCTTTCGTGACTACTCACATTATCAAGGAACTATAAAAGGAAACATGACAAGAGGACTTATATAAGGGGCAAGACTACACCTCACAGTCACATCACACTAACAAAGACTACACCTCACAGTAGCGTAACATCTCACGACTCTGTGAAGAGGAAAAACAAGAAAGGACCTGAAACTCTTCCCAAGAATTAAGATTAGTCCAATTTATCATTAAATTCTTCCCAAATTTTATTAATTATAAAAGAATCCAATTTATATAAACCAAAAGAAATATTCATATTATTTTCAAAACTGCTTTTAATGAAACATGATTCTATTATATTCCTCTACTATATATATATATATATATATATATATATATATATATATATATATATATATATATATATATATATATATATATCGTGCCGATTAGGTAAAACTGGTCAATTAGCAAGAACTCATCTAAAATTAAGTCCTTTCTAAAATTTTCTCTTATACGTTTAAAGATATATATTTTTCATTTATGTTAATGTAAGAATTTATAATTTTGTACCAAGAGAAACTTTGAAAACCTACCTAACCTTATTACAACAAGCGCAATTTAATTTAGCCTAACCCAACTAAATATATTTTAGATACGTTAACATTAATTTAATAATAAACAAACACAATTAAATATATTTTTTTCGTTATGTTCAGAATGATTTTGGCGAAATTATTGCATACACAAATTTTCACTTGTCTTATATGGCAAGGTGAGCGTTTCTATTTAAGCCAAAATCGCAAGTTTTACCTAATCGGCACGACATATTATATATATATATATATATATATATATATATATATATATATATATATATATATATATATATATATATATATATAATGTGTGTGTGTGTGTGTGTCAAACACACCAAGCGTGGCTGGGTGCTTGGTTCTTGTAGGATTGTGTGGTTCAGTGGGTTAAGGCGTCATGTGATTTTCGCTTACCACGAGGCAGGGCCAAAACTACATGGGTTCGAATCCTCGGCTAGTCGCAGTGTTGCTATTGATTCAATACCACTCGTTCATGGTCACAATAATATATATGTGTGTGTATAACAGACAAAACTGTGAACAATTATTCTTGAATTAACAAAATGCTTCATTGTCAAGAGATGAGGCCATAAACAGAGGGAGAAATCTTTATGTTTCCATATATTATATATAGCAAACTTTTGAAAGTGTTGTACGTGTATGCTTATTTTTCCTCTATACCCTGATTACCTTCTATTTCCCAGGAGCTGTGCGACCCCTACGGGATTAGCATTGTTCTATGAATATATAATAATATTCTGTTATATGGCCAAACACCAGTACTTCAATATATTCTATCAAAGTTATTAACCTCTGGGCGCTACTAAGACCGCCACTTCGATGCTCAATGATGTTAGAATCTGAGGACATATAACCTGGCTATGGTGGTGTTATGGCTATTTCTCTAGTGTATATATTTTTTTCCATCACACGAAGGATTGCAGCGTCATGATAAAATTTATAAATTAGCCAAATAATACTATGCTTTATTATTTACCTAGTCATTGTTGAACACTCTTATATAGGTATCTTGTGCACTTTCTACCAATAGTCAGCGAAAAATATACGTGAGTGAAATACTTTGTATAACATTAACAATATAATAACACTAATAGCATAGTAATAAGATAAATAATACATAATAATAGAAATAATAATGATGATAAATTAATAATAATAATAATAATAATAATAATAATTATAATAATTTAAATAGCTATAAAAATATATATACAGTTGTTACCCAGGATCCTTTGTTGCAAGACCTTCCTTGCTTATTGGTGAACAGCTTATTATCTTTTAGAATTTTAACGATATTCTCCTTAATGATAGTTTCCACTAATTTACCCAAAAATACTCACCGGGCAATAATTGAGAATGCATGACCTATTGGAGTATTGGATGTCAGGATTGCTGACAAAAACCACTTTGTAGAGAGCAAACCGTCTTTATCAACGAGGTTTCGTTCTTGCCAATGTGTTCTATACCAAGTATTGTTCGACCAATATCTGGAGTAACGTTACCCAGGTTCATATCATATGAGGATTTGCCTTTTTCAGTTGATTTATTAAATGTATTAGTTAACGACTATGAGTTTTTTTTTTTTTTTTGGCATTTAGGTTCATTTAGTCTTTTTGCTAATATTTCATCCAGCCGCTTTAATGAGTCATGGTGCCGATTTCATTTAAAGTTATTTATCTCAATGGTGTCGGTTTCGTTGTCAGATGCGTCGATTGTGCCGATAACAACATTCAGAGCAATTGCAATTTCTTTGTTAGCTGCATGGATCAACACTTTCATGAGTGTCTAGATCTAACTGCAGGGGAAAAGTGCTCCTTACCTGTGAGGCCCCCTGCTCACCCTCCTCCCTCACGCGACATTACCTGCTCCTGGACAGCAAGCAACATCTGTGCTTTCCCAGCACATGAAGCGACCGGTTGCTTGGTAATCCTCTGATTCCTTCCAGTGTTTATACTGAGTCACATTGTTTGTCTTTCATCTGTATGTGCTTCTAACCCCCACATATATTTCCTAGATTATATAATATGTAATATATGCTCCATTATTTTACTAAGAGCGAGAAAGACCCTCCTGCCTTTGAACAGAAATTACAGAATCAAAAATATTCCTCAGAATGTCCTGATAATCTTCATATAAACACTAGAACATGTGAAAACAGAGATAGAAATATGAAGAAATTAACTTAATTATTTTCAAAATTTATAATTATTTGCTACAGCTTTTGAATACCATTCCCAAATATCTCAGCCTATGAGTGAGAACAATATAATGTTGTCGTAGACACACGTTCAGTACATTATATAGCACATAACATTCATCTAGTAAGAAATCTGTGCTTAGCCTTTCTCAACTATTAACTTTGTTAGGAAATATCACGTTTATTGTAGATTAGTCTTTTAGAGGCAGACGTATCTATCCTTAATACAGAACCCATAAAGTACTGACGAGTCAGTCCAGTAATTCATTGTTATTTACCTTTATTCGTATTTGTATATTCCCAAGAATTGAGACAAAATTTCGAATGTTTAAGATAAGTCAGCGAAAAAAATGTTCAAATTCTTAAACCAGATGTTAACTCACACGTACATAGATAGAAATGTTTTTACTTCAATTATCTTCAAGAAAATTACCTTGATAACTGAAAAGGGCGTTGTCATCCAAGGACTTGGAGCTGCATTACTCTTCCTGAAATCAAACCCTATCAATTCCCATTTCCTAAATTCTGAATGCCCTCCTACGGGATTAGCGCTCCCCATGAATACAATATTAATTATCTTCACCTAAATCACCTATTATATATATTTTTTAAATAGAATCACATAGGATTCATTGGAAATATAATTTAATTTTGACGTAATTTTGGATGCAATAAATAAAATTGACGTTTGATATGTAAAACTTCGCGTTCTGTATGATTACAGTCACTCTGGTTGGTATATCGGGATAGTTATGTTTTTAATTAGGTTATAGACCCATCGATGACATTATAGTGAATATGCACAGCGCTGAAAATTAGCTCATTAAATGTTTCATCATCCATGATTCCAGTCCATTACACTGTGTGAGAGCGAAAGAATTTGACTACTGTTTTTAATGAAATATTCGGATTTGTAAAAAAAAAATTAAAATGAATGTAATTTTTTTTTCTTTCCAGTAGGTAGAGATATTCTCTCGTATTGTTCTTGAAAAATGTAAATTATTTTTTCTTGCCCTGTTTTGGAATTCGTTATTTAATAGGTATGTGAGATATGTTTATTCCAATATTTGTTGAAAAAATTCCCAAATTTATAACGTGAAGAAATTTGATTATTTGTACAAGGAATCATTGAAATCGAAATGTCCTCGATATATAAATATGCTTAACATGGATATTCGCCATAAAGGATCAAGACTCTTTTTTCAAATAAATGTTCATAATATATTTTGTAGCAACGGGAACAACAGGAGCACATAATAATTAACAGATGAATAAGAAGCTCTTCCCCTGCGTTTGCTACACTTCATGCTTCGTGCCTCCCTCACCAGGCACCAGTCAACATACTCATTACCAGGCACTCTCACTCCAAAGTAATCCTCAGCCATTAGCCAGAGTGCCTCATGATCAGGATGATGATGTCAACGGCTTGGTGCATGTTGCAGCTCAATATGACTGAAAGGAAGAATTAGACACATGTGCAACATCTGGGTATCTGTATTCGTAATCAGTCCCTCAGCTGAGTTACTGATTACCTTATATTTTCTATATTGTTCTACATTCTTCATATTATGTCCTTGTATTGATAAAGTTACTGGATGGCGAAAAGTCTACAAATAAAGATACCTAGATGTTGCACATGTCTAATTCTGCAGTCATGTACTTTGTACATGACTGATAAATATATTAATTAGGACTTACTGGTGTCTGAAAGGTTTCCTTTCAGATGACGCCTGATGTCCGCTGTCTCTAGTTATATCAATGTTGTTTATGTATTGTTTGATAAATAAAGCTAGAAATATTCTCTAGAGGCGAGGTGCACTGAGGATGACGTGGGCATAACCGCCCATTCCTTAGGCACTGTGTGATCACTACTGGTTCAGTGTTTCCCATGAATATCACAACCAAGAAGTGCAGATATAATGTATCTATTACAACAATCAGGAAGTTATATGATGAGGCATACATCATATACCCAGTCTCTCTACCTCTCTGCCCTCCGCCCTCTCTGTTTCTCTGTCTGTCTGTCTGTCTGTCTCTGTTTCTCTGTCTGTCTGTCTGTCTCTCTCTCTGCTTGTCTTCTAAGTGAAGGAGTCATCATCATGACATGCAGTCAGACAAGCCAGCAGAACAATTACACAGCATAAAAGTGCTCTCGCTCCACTGCCTCATTCACACCTCCGCCACACACAGGTAAGTGCTAATTAAACATCTAATTAAACCGAGCATGCTGCTGGATGGACGGAAAGATCATATGAAGCAAGATTCTCATGATTATTTTGGGACGAAGGGAAATGTAAGTGTATGTATGTGTGTGTACTCACCTATATGTGGTTGCAGGGGTCGAGTCATAGCTCGTGTGTGTGTGTGTGTGTGTGTGTGTGTATGTCGTGCCGAAGAGATAAAACTTACCATTTTGGCTTAAATAGCAACGCTCTTCTTGCCTTATAATACAAGCGAAAATTTGTGTATGCAATAATTTCGCATAAATAATTCTGAACGTAACGAAAAAAAATCATTTTATTGTATTTGTTTATTATTAAATTACTGTAAACTTATCTCAATTATATTTAGTTGGATTAGGCTAAATTATATTGTTAGGTAAGTTTTCTAAGGTTCTTTTGGTACAAAATTATTATTTTTTACATTAACATAAATGAAAAAATATATATCTTTAAACATATAAGAGACAATTTTAGAAAGAACTTAACTTTAAATAAGTTCTTGCTAATTGACCAGTTTGACCTATTCGGCACGATATATATATATATATATATATATATATATATATATATATATATATATATATATATATATATATATATATATATATATATATATATATATATATATATATATTCTTGAGACTTTCAGAGATCTAATTAAATTATTTATACAACTCACGGTCAATAAAATGTCTTCAGCTGTAATATATTGTGTTGAGGAAGACGGAAGGCATCTTAAGACGGCTGCATTGTCTTGAACCTGTTTTATTGTCCCTCATTTGCATAATGATTGGAACAGATTGTTTCTGAATTTTGAAGAGTTTTTTGAGATTTTAAATGCTTGTTAATTTGTTTTGAAGATACGCACATGCCCACAAATACACACACACAACGACCAGTGAAGAGGCGAGGCCAGGATCTGTGACTCGACCACTGCAACCACAATTCGATGAGTACACACACAAGCACGCACAAACATACACACACACGCATGCACGCACGCACACTCGACCCTTGCAACCATAACTAGGTGAGTACAACTAGGTGAGTACACATACATATATTGGAGTATGCAGCACCAGTTTGGAACCCACACCTAGCCAAACACGTAAAGAAACTAGAGAAAGTGCAAAGGTTTGCAATAAGACTAGTCCCGGAGCTAAGGGGTATGTCCTACGAGGAGAGGTTAAGGGAAATCAACCTGACGACACTGGAGGACAGGAGAGATAGGGGGGACATGATAACGACATATAAAATACTGAGAGGAATTGACAAGGCGGACAGAGACAGAATGTTCAGAGATGGGACACAGCAACAAGGGGACACAGTTGGAAGTTGAAGACTCAGATGAATCACAGAGATGTTAGGAAATATTTCTTCAGTCACAGAGTGGTCGGGAAGTGGAATAGTTTGGGAAGCTATGTAGTGGAGGCAGGATCCATTCATAGCTTTAAGAAGAGGTATGATAAAGCTCATGGCTCAGGGAGAGTGACCCAGTAGCGGCCAGTGAAGAGGCGGGGCCAGGAGCTATGAATCGACCCCTGCAACCACAACTAGGTGAGTACACACACACACACACACATACACACACCCACACACACACACACAAATACATACACACTCAAAAAATGTGATACACATCATTAATAAGTTTTGTGATTAAATCTAATTCGCTTAATCTTTTAATAAACATTTTAAAGCTTTTCATCTGATAACTCACTCATTTTTACATTCTATTTGACAATTATAACGTCATGCCTCATTCTCTGTATTTTATTTTTTTCATTCAATTTACATTTTACAAACATAAGAAGTGAATTTAACTTTCTGTCACAAGTGTCTCTTTGCTTTATTTCTTTAAACTTATATTTTGTTTTTATTTATATCCTGTAAATTTGTGTATTGGAATGAGATCGTATATACGAGGAGGTGTATGTGTCTCAGTGCATATAATACATGAAAATGTTCGTCTTGACTGGTGATGAACAGTCTGCATGCATACTTCATGACCTTCCTGACTGGTGATGAACAGTCTACATGCATACTTCATAACATTCCTGACTGGTGATGAACAGTCTACATGCATACTTCATAACATTCCTGACTGGTGATGAACAGTCTACATGCATACTTCATGACATTCCTGACTGGTGATGAACAGTCTACATGCATACTTCATGACATTCCTGACTGGTGATGAACAGTCTACATGCATGATTCATGACCTTCTTGACTGGTGATGAACAGTCTACATGCATACTTCATAACATTCCTGACTGGTGATGAACAGTCTACATGCATACTTCATGACATTCCTGACTGGTGATGAACAGTCTACATGCATACTTCATAACATTCCTGACTGGTGATGAACAGTCTACATGCATACTTCATGACATTCCTGACTGGTGATGAACAGTCTACATGCATACTTCATGACCTTCCTGACTAGTGATGAACAGTCTACATGCATACTTCATGACCTTCCTGACTAGTGATGAACAGTCTACATGCATACTTCATGACCTTCCTGACTAGTGATGAACAGTCTACATGCATACTTCATAACATTCCTGACTGGTGATAAACAGTCTACATGCATACTTCATGACATTCCTGACTAGTGATGAACAGTCTACATGCATACTTCATGACCTTCCTGACTAGTGATGAACAGTCTACATGCATACTTCATAACATTCCTGACTGGTGATGAACAGTCTACATGCATACTTCATGACCTTCCTGACTAGTGATGAACAGTCTACATGCATACTTCATGACCTTCCTGACTGGTGATGAACAGTCTACATGCATACTTCATGACCTTCCTGTAGTCGATAATCTTAAATCTGAAATTACTAATCATTTTTGTGGATTGTGACACTTTGCAAATTAATCTCAATATTTTTTCTTATCCTTATAACATGTTATATTAATCCATTCTTTCATATTTTGTCTTTTCTGGGTTTTAGGAATAAAATGTTATATATCATATTAAAAATAAAATATATTATATTTTATACACATAGTTCTAGTTTAGAGTTTGATGATCTTTCATATCTATAGTTTTTTTGTATGATTATCATAACTGACAAAAGTCATGTCCATGTACGAAAAGAATCTTTTATATAACATTGCTTAATTTCCTTCACTGTACCTTGTGATTGAAACACCATGATTATATCTTGATTTTAATTACCATTCGGCGAGATTAAAAATCTTTGTTTCTCAATATACTTATTTTTAAATATGCATTATATACTAATGTATTTGAAAACAAAATACATTTTTTAAAAAATGCTTGGAGGAGAAAATACATGGCATCACATAGTTCGTTCACATGAGTGAAAGTTCACTAATGATCTAACGATCACTTTGTAAAACTCACTTTCATTTATTATTCATTTCCAATTATTCAAGAGTGTTCACTTAAGTATCTTTTCTGTAATAGAATTAGTTGGTTCCTTTCTCTGAAATTCTCCATGCGTATTTTATATTTTAAGTTCATTTGTGACATGAGAATCTTTTTTTTTTAATCCATTGTATTATTGTATTTGTTATGCTTAGACAAGTCTTATGGAGTTTGGAAGTTCAACTCTGCCTTATTCCGGTAACTGTTTTAACAATATTTGCTGAGATAGTTACCTGTGTTTGACTAAAAGAGAAAATAGTACTATTTTGCTATATATAACATTCTCTCTCTCTCTCTCTCTCTCTCTCTCTCTCTCTCTCTCTCTCTCTCTCTCTCTCTCTCTCTCTCTCTCTCTCTCTCTCACTCTCTCCTATGGATAGCAGTATTCCAATCACAACGGGGTCAAATCCTAGGCAGCTTTGCCAGTCAAAGGTTCAGTGCACAGGTATGGAAGATGAAAGAGTTGGATTAATTTCCCATGCAGGGGCACGTCAGAAACACAAGCGCTCTTTGGTACTCAGACTCATTTGGAATTCTGTATAAAGAATCAGCAAGTCAAATCAATTCATAAAATTACATGACATAATATAAATTATAGTTTTAAAATAGTTGAACATTATTAATAACTGGAAAAAAAAGAACAAATTCGTAAACAAATAAATAATTAAAAATTACATAAACAGATATTTAGTGAACAATTGCTTAAATAAAAATATACAAATATACGAACACACGACTGGAGCCGTGAAGGCCAAAAATCCCCAACACTTAGAAATAAAAATAATTAAAAAATACTGAAATAATTCCGCATTCATCGATGAAGTTAAATTTAGTTGGGATAATGGGCAGTGGGTAAAGCTCAATTATAATTTTTTTTGGCTGGGAATCACAAAAACAAAAATAGTCGACGGATGTTTTTAGCGTAGGGGAAAAAAAAACAGGCCGAGGCTCAGCGTCACAAACAAATGAAAAAAAAATAAGTAGAAGTTTAACAGAAAAAAATGAATGTACCCATGTAATTACTGTAACTTAGTTATAAAGTATTCATACATATTTATGATATTTATCAATACTTATATGATATGTAAGAAGGAAGAAAATGGATCCATTCTGTTCAAAAAGAAACTCTCATCACAGACGAATGCACAATCAGTCGTAAGTAAGAACACGTCATCTCGGAGGAATAAAAAAAAGAGAAGCAGGAAAAAAGATGTCAAAGAATAAAAATATGCAAATACGCAACGAAGTTGGAAAGACGCCCCAAAAAAAAAAATGCAAAAAATATTAGCAAACTCATATAAAAATGTGTTAAGTAGTAATATGCAGCAAGATGGAGAACTCACTAACACCCTCTGCAGGATTAACAACAATTAACAATAACTCAGGAAGTAGCAATAATTGTCAAGTAATATAATTAGTTAATGAAGTTTATGTCATAATAATTATAATATAAAATAATGGAAAAAAAATTCACTAATAATTATAAGGCTATTATTGGCAAATGATAATGCTGATGCTAATAATAAGGATAATAATAATAAGAATATTATTATTATTATTATTATTAACCGAAATATAAATAATGGAAATACTAAAACTACTAATAACAAAATATTAATATAACGTTATGGACAGCTCACATCCGCTCTGGACCACAAAAGCACTTACCCAGCGGAAGTAATAGTAAATAGCAAGTCCCTCATTGTGTTCCCCTTCCTTCACTACTTCAAAGGTAATTTCAGTTAAGTGAAGCAAAACCTGCGTAACTTTTTCCTCACAAACTACAGACAATAGTGATGAGGACGCTCGTAGTGAATGGCGAGGGGGAGAGGCTGTTGTGGTCTCTCTCTGTCCACTTGTCTCACCCTGGCACAAAGCTACATCAAAGAGCACCAATTAGTTACCTATTCAAACTTCTGTTTCTCTAATGCGGTCCATCTCTGTTGTATTATGTTCTTGTTATCTTTAACGTTTCCCTCCTTCCTTTAATTATTTCTACCCTCGTTTTTTTAAGTGCTTTGTTATTCTAATTGGCGTATTCTACTTAATTGCAAGATTTGAATATATTCGCAATTCTGAAAAATGATACATTGCTACAGATTTGCATAATTGTTTTCCATGCACGCTGTAGTCTCTTACAGCTACGACAATTGAAAGTCTTTTCCTGTCATTGCCGATAGAACTCTTTAATAAAAATAGTAACCGAAAAAAGTGCATTATACAAGCGAGTTCTTAGCCCACGATACCCTCTACTAAAAGGTTCTGAACGAAAAGCCTCAAACCATAAAGAGAAAATCAGGGCTTCATGTAAGGGAGTATAATAAGACTTTTAGGAGGCTGCTGACCCTCGGAACAAGTTGCGTAAAGGGGCAGGTGGAGTGCAGTTTAGGAAGGTGGAGCACCAGAGTGCATTAGTCGCTCCTCTGCTCCTACAACTGAGTGCATGTGGCAGAGTGCACCGGGCAAGAGAATGTGGCTCAGAGGAGAGAGGGGCAAGAATGAAGGCTGGTGTAGGTGGAAGGAAGTTGAAGGGAAGATGGGTGTTAGAGGAAGGGGGATGGTGGGAAGGGTGTTGATGGAAGGGAGATGGTAGGAAGGAATTAGTAGCAAGGGGTTGGCAAAATAAAAGAGATCTGAACTGGAGAGTCTTGGAAGGAGGAAAGCAGAGGAAGAAAAGAAGAAAAAAGGGGGGAAGAATGACTAAAAATGGAGGAAAGGAGGGACGCAGAAAATTATTGAGAGAAAAGAAAGATGGAGACAGGAAAAGAGTTGGATTTGGGAAAATATACGGAAAGAAATACACATGGAAGGAGATAGTTGAACGAAGAGTAATTACGATAAGAACCCTCGAGATGCAGTATATATAACGGAGATGCTGGGAGAGAACAGGGTACACAACTCAAAGGAAAATGGATACGAAACTGACGGGTAAGTAAAAGAGGTAATGGGGCCATTTAGTGGCCAATAATAAGTATAATGAGGAAGAGAAGAGATGAGATGCATAAAGACAGAAAAGCATTTATAACAGTGTTTATTGAGCTTACAACATGTCAGCGCTGCAGATGAGATACGGTAAGAGTGATGAAATAGTTGGAGGGAACAAGAAAGAAATGAGATGAACGTTAGGAACAGAAATAAGCCAAAGCGAGAATACAATGCTTGGACAAGGAGTAAAAGTAAGAGGAGGATATTGGGAAAGGAAATAACGCAAGGAGAGCAAGATACAAAATGGTAATTTGGTAGAGTCGAACTGGAGATCTCAGAGTTTAGTTGTTTTGGAAAGATAGTGATTAGTGAACTGGCCAATATCCATGCATCTATCCACTGTGTCTATCTAGATATATAGATAGATAGAAGGATATATATATATATATATATATATATATATATATATATATATATATATATATATATATATATATATATATATATATATATATATACATACATACATATGTAGACTTCTTTCTATGTCTCTCATGCGTTGAGAAAAGCCACATGCAGACAGTTTAGTAGTGCTCCTCCCACCTCAGCACATTTGTGACCCGAAGATATAAACATTATATATATACCAGAAGTTTCACTTTTTTGGAATGTTGAAGATAATAATCTAACTGCTCAAAATCTAGTTTCTTCAGTCTGCTTGTGGGTTTTCCTCATTTCATTAACAAATGTCTACTACACTTTGCTTTTTTCACTATTTTTCGTCTTCATAAATTAGTTTTTCATAATTCAGGACAATAATGTTTACGATTTCTTTACAGACTGACAACTATTGTCTTTCCTCAGTTCATTTCAAAACATTGTTCAACAGAGTTAATTTACAGGTGCATCCTCATTTTATTTAATATTAATCAACATGCACATGGAACACAGTGTACAGTAAAGGTGGAGCCAAATGTGACTTAGAGCTTTCATTTGGTGACTTGACAGACTTCTCGAATGTGTCTTTGTTGCGTAATAGAACTATTTTTTAGTTTTCAAATAATTGATCCCTAGTGGAGTTCTGTCATTGCATGAAATTGGTAATTTGCTTCCCGTCGTTTGGTATCATAACTGTCTTTTCTAACTAACTGTCCCTAAACAATTGTTTGATCGAACATCGATTTGTTGTTAGAATGAGCTGACACGATCTAGCCGTGATTTTCCCGATCAGTGAGTTTGTCAGACAACCCTGAGTACTGTGTCACTCAATTTGACTCCAAAGTTATGTATCTTGTGTAACCAATATTTTTGGTTCCTTATCCCATATTCGTATATCTCGGTGTCCATCTATCTCCCTGAGTATCCACATTTCCCCACTTCTCCAAAGGTGTTGCTATTTTTCCACAGCCCGATCAGCAATGTCTTAAATATCAAAACACGACTGTTGTTCCACCAACCAGACCACCGTGAAACCACGGTGGTGTGGTTGCATACAACCTGTGGTTGCATACAACCTGTGGTTGCATACAACCTGTGGTTGTTGAATTTATTTTTGAGAAAGCACGAAAAATCTTGTCTGATACAGAACCTGTACACGTGTGTAAGGGCTTTCATGGTGTGAGTGCATGGTCACTCATACATTCATGATCAACCATGAACGATCACTCAGGTGATCATTAATGAAGCCGTCTGTTCGCATTATGAAAACTGCGTAACATTATTATTATTATTGTTGTTGTTGTTGTTGTTGTTCTTGTTGTTTTTTTATAAATAAGATTCAGCAGATTTTGATAACAACGAAGATACAAGAGAACACAATAGGTGTAATTACCTGTAATTAACCCAACATTCTAGCCACTAGCAGGATCTTAACACTGCTGAAAATAACATCTCTTCGCAATTTTTGTCCTACAGATGAATAAAAGTTAATTTTTGAAATAAGAAAAATTGTTGTGATTTTCTTAGGTCAGTTTTCTTAACTGTGAAGGAGAGAAATTCTGTGAATGCTGGACCAGGCTTGGCTTGTGTTGTCTCTGTTGAAAGTGGAAATATAGCAAATATAGCTTCGCCAGTAGGTGTGTTTGACTTGTCTGATTGTTATTCATGCCTGAGCTTGCCTTGCTGTGTGGAAATTCTTTGTCAAATATCGTGGCAAGTCTGTTGCGATGATGGTGTGCCTTTAGAAGTCAGGTATACACCAGATAATCTTCTAGTTTAATGGGACTATCGTCGATAGCTAAATTAGTTGCCATTGTGTAAAAAATGGGAAAGTGTGCCATCATGGTTTCTTGTGTTATGTCAGTCAGGCAGGACAAGCCACATTGGGATGGAATTCTTTAGCACTAGATCTTTCACACTCTCGTGCGTCGTCAGGAGCTATGCAATGTTGGAAGACAGCAACTTTCTTCCTTGCCTCAGAGAATCTCTCCTATCTGTTGCTGTTTTGCAACATTGCATAGCTAGTAACGACGCACGAGAGTGCGAAAAATCTAGAGCTAAAGATTTCCATCCCCAGGTGGCTTGTTGTGCATTCTTAAGATCGTCTGTTTGCGATTGTATTGCATGTCAGTAATATGTACTCCCTATGTGGGCCTCTGTGCGTTACTCTAGTATCACGTGATCTACAGGAACACTGATGTTGCTACCCTAGAAAATGGCCGGCCTGCAGAGCCTCACTGTTCATTTTTCTCCTTCTTTTTCCAAGTAAAGCAGTTCCATATAGTTAACCAAAATTTCGCGCAAAACTTACCCTAACTTTTTTTTAAATGTACGTAAAACTTTAAAAGAATTATCAAAGCAAGCCATATGTGCAACATCTCAAGCCATATGTGCAACATCTCAAGCCATATGTGCAACATCTCAAGCCATATGTGTAAACATCTCAAGCCATATGTGTAACATCTCAAACCATATGTGTAACATCTCAAGCCATATGTGCAACATCTCAAGCCGTATGTGTAAACATCTCAAGCCATATGTGTAACATCTCAAGCCATATGTGTAACATCTCAAGCCATATGTGTAACATCTCAAGCCATATGTGTAACATCTCAAGCCATGTGTGTAACATCTCAAGCCATATGTGTAACATCTCAAGCCATATGTGTAGCATCTCTATATCTTTATTTCCAAAACGTATCGCATGTATAGTAGGCTTCTTCTGTTGAATACAGAGGAGAGAGGAGAAGCGGTGGAGAGGTAAAGATGTGATTAGTCCGTCAACCTTTAAGAAGTAGTTTTGAGGTGGTCAGTCCCTTAGCTTGAAGAGGTGTTCATCTCCGTCGTTTTGAATATACGTCGCTTCACCGACCATCTTCCTGTGACCTCTTCGTCACATACTTATACCTACCAGCTTCCTGTGACCTCCCGTAGTACCTACCTTCAAGCACAGTTTCCCGTGGTCCGCCCCACCTCCACAGCACCTCGTAGCTCCCTGTTAAGTGAAATTCCCTAAAGCTGCACCTGAGGCTCCACAAAGCTCATCACAATTCTTTTAGAAAGAAGATATAATTCTCCCTCTCTCTCTCTCTCTCTCTCTCTCTCTCTCTCTCTCTCTCTCTCTCTCTCTCTCTCTCTCTCTCTCTCTCTCTCTCATCTCTCTCTCTCTTCTCTCTCTCTTCTCTCTCTCTCTCTCTCTCTCTCTCTCTCTCTCTCTCTCTCTCTCTCTCTCTCTCTCTCTCCCTCCCTCTCTTTCTCAATGAAGGAATGCAACATTTAAATAATGATCATTTAAATAATGTAACATAAATCAACGGGATATTCGTAATGAAAGATCCTGTCTATCGAATTTATGAGATTCATATAATTAAAATAACATTAATAGATAGCATAGAAGATACTAAGAGCTAACTTCAGTCCTCTGTATGGGGAATAAATTATTCTTGATTGGTTTAAGCAAAATTAATGAACCTTCTAGGATAGAGATGAAGATAGAACACAATAATAATTTTGGACTGTATATCCTAGTGTGGGTGGGCGAGTGTCGGGATAGTTGCTAAAGGGTTTACAAGAAAAAATCTCTCTGCATCTTGCATCGTAGTAGAATGTCTTTTATTGCATCGAAATAAATTTAAAAAATATAATATCGCGTAGTTTTGCATATTTTTCATGGTTATTTATTTTCCGTTATCTTGTGTTTCGTTTTGTAAAACGTTTCTCCTTTTTTTCTGGTTTGTTGTTATCTTCTCTTTTGAATGTGTTAGTAGTTTAACTCTCCTGTAATACACCGATAACACGCTCATAGGAGTACCAAAACTTAAGACGACGTTTCGGTCCAACTTGACAACATAAATGATGACAAGAGGGTGAAAAATAAAATATGAGTGTGTCACCTTCCACCACCACCCCCATCATCACCCCCACCACCACCACCCCCATCATCATCACCACTACCACCATCATCACCACCACCACCACCATCACCCTCACAACCACCACCATCATCACCGCCACCACCACCACCACCATCATCACCCCCACCACCACCACCATCATCATAACCCCCATCATCATCACCACCACTACCACCATCATCATCACCACCACCACCATCATCACCCCCACCACCACCACCATCATCATTTTACTTAGTTCCTTCCTCATCCTTCTTCTACTCCTCCAGTTTAACCTCTTTTTCCAACTTGGTCTCATCCACCTTCACCTCGTCGTTCTCCTCCTTCAATTCCTCCTCCTCCAATACCTCCATCTCCTCTCCCTCATCCCCAGTTCACCATCTATCACTTTTGGACCCTAAAAGTGGTCTGAGATATAAACAATAAATCTGAACTCAGCATCGACTGCGCTTGGTTTATGAGTCTGGAGATTAATCAGACTCGTCCACGATAGCAATGATTCACAGCTGTCCAGCAACAGGTGGGCACATAGCAAGCTACGACGAGGCTTGGGGCCCAAACTAACAAAAATATTCAATGTAAAAAAGAAATCGTAACATGTGTTGTGAGAAAATCTCGAGTTTGAGGTAGGTCCTCGAAAGAAATATAGATGCTGTTATGTATTGTTCAAGGGAAAATTTAGGTGGGAAGTTATAGGACCCTGGTAGAAGATGCATTTCAACCCTTTGCAATAAAATCAGATAGAGAGACAGACAGACAGATAGATAGATAGAGAGACAGAGACGGATGCAGAGAGAATCTCACCAAAGCTCCCTTACCAACTGTGAGCAACGCAGGCTCCCCACATACCAGTTATCCCGTTAATCTCCCGAGACTGGCTGTGGCTGTAAGCGAATTATAGCCACAAACACAACAATAACAGAGCGATTGGTCTATTGGAAGCGCTGTTGCAGCCGCCACGGAGAATAGAGACTGGGAATAGGTGAAGAGCAGACTGGTCATTTCGTATTCCAGGAGGGAAATGGTGGTGATAGGACGTAATATGCGATGATGTTGGTGAATAAATCATGAGATGAGACGACAGTAGTCCAATGCTGTCTCTATTTTTTCCAATCCATGTGGGGAATGAATATTACCATGCGCACAAATATTGCAGAAATGTCCATGAGTGTTCTACTGGTTGCAATTATCAACTTATGTAGCATTAATGTAACATATTAAGAAAATTTCCTGAATTTCCTTGTAACCGATTAGTGAACTCTAGATATATATCCAGATGTACTCCTGTTAACCCATTTGGGGCCTAGTTCCTAGGCCATTTGTGTATATATATGCTCTTGCGCTACCGTCCATAGTATGGATATGGGGTGCACAATAAACTAGCTACTTTGGTGGCAAAATCTAATATAATCTAATGTAGTTACTATAGCAACTACATTCATGCTTTGTAAATTTATTGGTGTGTAAGAAAATGAATTACAATGCAACAAGGAGTTAAATTGACAAATTAAAATTAAGTCAGCGACTTATCTGGTTGTTGGTGGTGAGGTCATGTGCGCAGCTTCACAGAGCACATGTGTGCCAAGGTGCATTACAGGAAAAAGAGATAATGGATGTGTGGTGGAAGGGTCACATATGTGTTAGTTTTAAGATGTGTGACGATGAGTCCGAATTAGCAAAGAGATCTATCCTGACTGATGTGTCTGGATAAGCGAACTTCACCACAGTGGCAGCTCAGTCGTGGCTTCAAATTAAGTCTTCACCAGAGCAAAATTTACACCAAACATTACTTGTAATTTTCCTCAACTGTTGGTATATTTCAACCTCTTAAGCCAGCTCGCTGGCGGCAGTATTTATTTTAAATATATATATCTCATCTCTTGAGTATTTCTTTTTTTTTTTCAACAAACCGGCCATATCCTACCGAGGCAAGGTGACCTAAAAAGGAAAACGAAAGTTTATTCTTTTAAATTTGGTAATGTATATAGGAGAAAGGGTTACTAGCCCCTTGTTCCCGGCATTTTAGTCGCCTCTTACGATACGCATGGCTTACGGAGGAAAAATTCTGTTCCACTTCTCCATGGAGTTGAGTATTTATGTGATGCATTTTAATTTAGGATTATTTGTTCTGGTCCTGTGTGTCCCACAACCCTGGTCCTGTGTGTCCTACAACCCTGGTCCTGTGTGTCCCACAACCCTGGTCCTGTGTGTTTCACAACCCTGGTCCTGTGTGTCCCACAATTCTGGTCCTGTGTGTCCCACAACCCTGGTCCTGTGTGTCCCACAACCCTGGTCCTGTGTGTCCCACAACCCTGGTCCTATGTGTCCCACAACTCTGGTCCTGTGTGTCCCGCAGCCCTGGTCCTGTGTGTCCCACAAATCTGGTCCTGTGTGTCCCACAACTCTGATCCTGTGTGTCCCACAACTCCGGTCTTGTGTGTCTCACAACTCTGGTCCTGTGTGTCCCACAACTCTGGTCCTGTGTGTCCCACAACTCTGGTCCTGTGTGTCCCACAACTCTGGTCCTGTGTGTCCCACAACTCTGGTCCTGTGTGTCCCACAACTCAGGTCCTGTGTGTCCCACAACTCTGGTCCTGTGTGTCCCACAACTCCGGTCCTGTGTGTCCCACAACTCCGGTCTTGTGTGTCCCACAACTCTGGTCCTGTGTGTCCCACAACTCTGGACCTGTGTGTACCACCGCCCTGGTCCAGAACATAGGACTCCCGGGACCGTGAGAGGAGCGGGAACTGGGCTGTATCTTCCTGGTCATTGTTATGGCGAACAATTGGACGGGAAGAGGGTAAGAATTTTAAATGCTCCCGCCTCGGCATTTTTACATAAGACTTCATGTTGTAAGCTTTCAAAGTTTCATTTATAAATAAATAAATATATATATATATATATATATATATATATATATATATATATATATATATATATATATATATATATATATATATATATATATATATATATATACATATATATATTTATGCACATATCTTTAAAATGATTTTATAATATTTGAATATTAAAAAATACTAAATAAAATTAATATTGCAATAATAATAAGAAAGTGACTTACTTAGGTGGTCTAAAACGTTGCCATCTCCGCCACGGGAAACTTTGCGGTCGAGGACAAGCAAGCGTGTTTGTCCAACCGCGGCGGTCATATTCGTTAATACATGAACTTAGTTTGTCCACGACTTCACCTCACTAATCGACAAACTTCTTCAATTCTGGGAGTAATCTCGGCCCAGGCATAATATTAGAGGCGCTGCCAAGTTTTATACTGCGTAAATCGGATGCATGAATCTTGCTAATTTTACTGTTTACTTTTGCAGTGCTTTGAAGTTTTCCTGGTGGGGAATGGTGGTGGTGGTAGTGGTGACTTTGACGTGTGGGATATAAAAGTGGTGACTCGACGTGTGGGGGGGATGTTGGAGGCACTCATGACGTGTGAAGAAATAAAAGTAGAGACTCTTGATGTGTGGAGGGGATAAAATTGGTGACCCTTGACGTGTGGGAGGATGGTGGTAGTGACTCTCGACGTGTGGGAGGATGATGGTGGTGACTCTTGACGTGTGGAAGGGTGGTGGTGGTGACTACGTCTGGGAGGATGGTGGTGGTGACTCTTGACTTGTGAGAGATGAGGGTCGTGACCCTTGACGGAGGAGAGGCAATGGAAGCTACTCTTGACTTGTAGGAGGATGATAGTTCCTTTCAAGGTTCCCAGGAAAGTCAAGGCGACGCTACCGGGTAGAAAGGCAGATTAAACTTCTTTTAGAGAACAGTATCTTCATATTTGAGAAATTTTCGAAATCTATTTTGCTATGATGATTATTTATGGTACGCAATGCCGATAAGATGATGAATAAAATATATTTGCAATACTTGAGAATATTTATTCTCGATTCTTTCCTCCTGCCTAACATATTTCTTCAGTCTCAAAGTTTCGGTAATAAAGATATTAAAGTGTAATAAATGTGTCTTGTTTTGTTACACCTATTTTTATTATATTTTCATTAGAGCCATAAAATGACAGACAAGCTTCTGAAATTAGTATATATAATCGGAATGGGACGCGCACACACATACACATCTGGAGGTACGATAAAGCTCTTGGAGTAGGGAGAGAGTGGACCTAGTAGTGACCATCGAAGAGGCGGGGACAGGAGCTGTGAATCGACCCTGCAACCATAACTAGATTAGTACAGATAGGTGAGTGCACACACACAAACTACAAACAGCAGGCTAGGTGCCTATCGACAAGTGCCTTTGCCAACTGGTAACACACACACACACACATGAAGGTGTTCAGCCAACCAGTCCTCCCTCAAGAGCAAGAGTCGTGGGTATTGTAAACAAGATGATCTGGGAGTTGCAAACTTGCCCAGGCCCATAAACTCAATAATTTGCTTCACGCTCCTTGTTTCATGGCACTTCTGGGGAGACTGAAGGAAGTACGCTCTGGTTAAATGTTGTTTTAGGGAGACAAAGCACATGTATGTTTATTACCTATCTGGAAATAAGGTTCTCGCCTCTTTGTAACTGCAGGGGTCGAGTCTCAGCTTCTGGTTCTGTTTTTTTTTTTTTTTTTTTAAATGGCTGTTGCCTGGTTCTGTTTAAATGAGCCCTATCATACCCATTGTTAAGAGGCGCCTGCGTTTCCCTGTCTCTTAAAGCAGACAAAGCAAATGCGATAGTAATTATGGACAAGGAAGATTATAGGGGAAAAATGACATATTATTAGAAGAGAGGGGAACTGACGTGCCCCTTAAAGCTATCTTTGGACAACACCTCTTTCACATTTTCAACAAACTCTCTACACTTCCTGACCACTGTGAGGAGGAAGATATACTTCCCGACGTCCCTATAACTCTTCTGTCTCTAACATCCAAATGTACCTTCATGAACTCACTTCCTCCCTCTTAAATAGTTAAAGCCAGTCTACCCTATAAAATCCTCTGAACATTTTGTATATCGTTAGCATATCTCTCATGGATATTTTGCTATATTTTCCTTGTAGCTTATTTTCTATAACTGTGGGACTAGTCTCTTCACTTTCTCTAGTTTCTTAACAGGCTATATCAGGTGTGGGTTCCATGTTGGTATGCCAAAATGGGACTAACATATGTATATAGGGCTGGTAATTAAAGCTACAGTGTACTTTTAAATTTATCACTCGACCATTCATATCATGATATATATATGCTTCTAGTGATATCCTCTGCACTATATTCACCTTTAGATATTTATTCTTGAGTGATGTTCGCATCTCCTGTCCCCCTATTCTATGTTGCAATTCCGGTCTTTTTGCCCCTTCAATATATTTCATAACCTTACATTTGTTGGAATTGAATTCACGTAACCAAGACAACAGTGCCTAAGTGTGCGCAATAAGGCTAACAGATTACTAGGATTTATTTCAAGAAGTATAAGCAACAGAAGTCCAAAAGTTATTTTACAGCTCTATACATCACTAGTGAGACCTCATTTGGATTATGCAGCTCAGTTTTGGTCTCCTTACTACAGGATGGATATAGATTCATTGGAGAACATACAAAGAAGAATGACTAAAATGATTTACAGTATAAGAAATCCCCCGTATGAAGATAGACTTAGAGCGTTGAATCTCCACTCTCTGGAGAGACGTAGAATGAGGGGAGATATCATCGAGGTGTACAAGTGGATGATGGGCATAAACAAAGGAGATATTAATAAAATACTGAGGATATCGAACCAAGTAAGAACCAGAAATAACGGATTTAAATTGGATAAATTTAGATTTAGAAAGGACATAGGCAAGTACTGGTTTTCGAACAGAGTTGTAGATGCGTGGAACAATCTTCCGAGTAGGGTGATAGAGGCTAGGACCTTGGGTGGCTTTAAAAAGAGATTGGACAAATATATGAGTGGGAGGGGCTGGGTTTGATTAGTGTCGTGAGTACAGGAGTAAATTCTTAGGTAGTGGTGGTTTTGATAAGGACCTGCCTTGTATGGGCCAGTAGGCCTTCTGCAGTGTTCCTCCATTCTTATGTTCTTATGTTATGTTCTTACCAATCTTGCAGTTTGTTCAAGTACATTTGTAGCCTTTCCATATCCTCATCGGTTTGTATCCTCTCCATTAATTTTACTTCATCTGTAAACAAGGATACGTCTGACTCTATCTCTTCTGGTACGTCCTTCGCACTTCATGTTACTTTTGCTTGTTCCCTCAAGTTTTTGTCCCATTCTTTCTAGGTACAGTATTAAATATCTCCTTTCGGACGAATAATATGCAATCCACCCATCTGTCTTTCTCCTGCCCTCCTTCTGCTACCTTGTCATAGAATTCCAGCTGAAGGTCAGAACGCACTTAGGCAGAAGATAGGAAAACAAAGACAGAAAAAAAAATTGGAAAGAAGAGGTAGGGGGGAGGAGAAGAAGAAAGAATCACGTCAGGTCACGAGTGTTCTTCCTCATGACATTGTCAAATGTTCCAAACTTCAGAACACTCGTGACCTAACCTGACCCTTTCCTTCACCCATCCCCTAACTCCAGCTAGTTTCTGATTTAAAACCCCTAAACCTGTGCTGTGAAAGCACTTGTCTCCAAGTGCTCCACCACTTTTCTTCTGATTACCTTCACAAACATCATACACACCACGCATGTCATTGATTGCTGGTGTGTAGTTCATCGCTTTCTTAAATGTTGGGGAAACTCAATGAGCAGCCATCTTCACGTGGTGAGATCTAGGAATTTTGCATGACTGTGGGAAACCAGTCATGAAAAATAGCTAAGAGCTGCTCACAGTGTATATTTTATGTGTCTGGAAAAAATAATAATCTATGATATTAAATATGATTGAATCTCATTCCATGGGCTCTGAATGATCCATAATGGTTTAGTGCTTACAGGGAATAAATAATAATAATGTGTACTGAGAGGTCAATGCGCCGTATTATTATTTTGATTATATTTGATCTAGACACCACAGGAGATCATAATTATATTGATCATGCGGGTATATGAAACGTGATTTCCATTAAGTGCTAAAATAAACATATTTTATTAAAGAGCACTGGACTCAATCTTCCGTCCTCGTAGGTACAACACAAGAGTCGATAACCGCTAACACAAAAGGGACAAAAAAAATTCCTCAATCTAGGAATATACATTTTTATTGGGTTTCGCAATGCTTTTACTATTGCTCCAATCACGTTTTCTTTTCTCTTTCTTTGTTTAAGCTAAGCGCAAGAGCACCCGGGACTCATGCATTTGCGAGGTCGGCAAGATCGAATTTCCGTACTTCGTAACACATTTGTTTTTCCTTACATACATGGTGAAATATAGTTTCCTTGAATTCCACGTGATCCGCCTTTCCATAAGAAAACATGATAGGGGAAACAGTTGGAACATTTACAAATTTTCTTACGTATATTTAATGAAATAAGGAAAATCCTACGCGTTTTTCTTTTCACTACTAATTAACTTATACCGACTGAGTTTCAGGATAATTTAAACAACATTAAGCTTAGTGTGTCGGTATGCACAGAAGAGCAAAGTGGTAAACAGGCAAAAAAAAAAAAAAAGTATAAACAAAAACAATGGCTAAACCTCAGCGAAACTACGTGTTTGTAAAAAAAAAAAAAAAAATCTTAAGCAGCATTTTCAATTTCATCCATTAGTATGCTGGTGCATTGTGGGCGCGTGTGTGCGTTCCCAGGAGCACATTGTATGTGTGTGTGTTCGTGAAGCTAAGCTTCCCTCTTATCATTGCACATGACAGGAGGATTTTTAACGACGACAAGAATAACATAAAATGCCTGCACAATCTTCTTGTCCTACGTGACGTGCTTACAGGAGGTACATTCTTAATATTTTTTGATAGTATTTTTCATTGTTTTAGTTTGTTTACAATAATAATAATAATAATAATAATAATAATAATAATAATAATAATAATAATAATAATAATAATAATAATAATAATAATAATAATAATAATAATAATATTAATAATAATGGATTTATTATTATTATTGTTGTGATTGTTGTTGAAAATGAATGAAATATTTGTCTATCAGATCTATTTTTATTGGTATTTAATCAATAACAACACTGCGACTAGCTGGGGATCGAACCCTTGTTGTTTTAGCCAGCCTCATAGTGAGCGAAAATTCACGACGCTGTAACCCATTAGACCAAACAATTCTACAAAGATCACGCACCCAGCAGAGCTGAGTGCGTGATCATGATACAACACCCAGCAGAGCTGGGTGTTGTATCATGATCCGAGGACATACGGTGGTGTGGGTGCCTCATAGCTAATTTCATTCTTCTCTCCGTTTGGTGTACTAACCTCCACAAGCAGTATAAATAGTAAGGTTAGGTACGTTTCCTAAGGTTCTCTTGGCACAAAATTATTAATTTTTACATTAACATACATACATATAAGAGGAAAGAACTCAATTTTAAATGAGTTCTTAAGCTATATATATATATATATATATATATATATATATATATATATATATATATATATATATATATATATATATATATATTTTTAAAAAAATATATATATATATATATATTGTGTGTGTGTGTGTGTGTGTGTGTGTATACTTATTGGTAAAAAATGAAAAGATGGGGTGGTAGGGAAGTGGAATATTCAAATGGCTTCAGAAAGAAATCTAAATATTCTTCCTTGAAGCCTTTTTATCCACTTCTCCGAGGCTATGGGTCCCACAATTTACACCAGAGGTGGACCCCATCCTATGTATATATATATGATGATGGGAGTTTTTCTTTTCGGGCCACCCTGCCTTGGTGGGAATCGGCCGATGTGTTAATATATATATATATATATATATATATATATATATATATATATATATATATATATATATATATATATATATATATTATTATTGGGTTGCACGAAACAATATATACGCCTTGTTCTATAACATTTTTTATATTTTCAATATGGAACTGGTCCTCCATTTACAGCTAAAACAGCACCAGTTCGTCAAGGAATTTATTGATATAGCATTGAAAACTATGCAGGGAAATTTTGAGCCATTCCTCGAGAGAAACCTTCTCTAACTCATCCGTTCCTGACTTGCTGTCCAACTGACCCCACAGATGCTCGATAATATTTTGATCCTGCTATTGTTGGGGCCAATTCAAGTGTTCGACTTCAGTTTCATGTTCTTCATCCTAATTTTGAACTCTAGTGGTGTGAATTGGTGCATTATCGTCTTGGAAGATAGCGCAAAAAAGGACCCGTAACACTTTTCAATTGATTATTCCGTCGCTCGACAGTTCGACATCTCAACAGATTGACAATTCGACAGTTCAATCAGTAGGTGTTCATGTTACTTTGTCCAAAACCTGTATATATATATAATGTATATGCAAACAATATGTTTTTATATAAAGCGTGAGCCAACTAAAATCAGAATTCATTCAGAGTAAATAAATCTAAAACAAAATATTTAAACCAAGCATTATCCATTCAGATTTTCCATGCTGTTCCATTCCATTAACTTTCAATTTTTCCACAAGACGCGAGTGATGGGATGCTCCACCTCCCCCTTCCCTCTTTCATGGTATTTTCATTCCCCTTTCGTTCTTACCAATTCAACAGTTTCTAATGTTCATTCTCTGTTTCCTCCTGTCCATCTTTATTTCTGATATTTTCCTCTTTGTTTCTCTCTGCTTTTTATAAAGTTTTTAAAATTTATTTTTAATCATTTTTTTTAATTTTACATTTCATCCCTTCCGCTTTATTCGCCTAATTATTTTGTCTAATTTCATAAGAACATAAGAACATAAGAAAGGAGGAACACTGCAGCAGGCCTGTTGGCCCATACTAGGCAGGTCCTTCACAATCCGTCCCACTAACAGAATATTTGCTCAACCCAATTTTCAATGCTACCCAAGAAATAAGCTTTGACAATTCTACCCACTCATGCGCGAGTCCCACTCAAATCCAACCCCTCTCACTCATGAATTTATCCAACCTAAATTTGAAACTACCCAAGGTCCTAGCTTCAATAACCCTACTAGGCAGACTGTTCCACTCATCAACTACCCTATTTCCAAACCAATACTTTCCTATATCCTTTCTAAATCTAAACTTATCTAACTTGAATCCATTATTGCGGGTTCTCTCTTGGAGAGATATCCTCAAGACCTTATTTATATCCCCTTTGTTAATACCCATTTTCCACTTGTATACCTCGATCATGTCTCCCCTCATTCTACGTCTTACAAGTGAATGTAATTTTCAAAATTGTTCTCCGAACTTACTTACTCTGAGTCATGGTAAGCAGAAATCTAAAGCCAAGACAACAGTGCCTAAGTGTGCGCAATAAGGCTAACAGATTACTAGGATTTATTTCAAGAAGTATAAGCAACAGAAGTTCAAAAGTTATTTTACAGCTCTATACATCACTAGTGAGACCTCATTTGGATTATGCAGCTCAGTTTTGGTCTCCTTACTACAGGATGGATATAGATTCATTGGAGAACATACAAAGAAGAATGACTAAAATGATTTACAGTATAAGAAATCTCCCGTATGAAGATAGACTTAGAGCATTGAATCTCCACTCTCTGGAGAGACGTAGAATGAGGGGAGATATCATCGAGGTGTACAAGTGGATGATGGGCATAAACAAAGGAGATATTAATAAAATACTGAGGATATCGAACCAAGTAAGAACGAGAAATAACGGATTTAAATT
Organism: Cherax destructor; assembly: GCA_009830355.1. Classification (NCBI taxonomy): domain Eukaryota; kingdom Metazoa; phylum Arthropoda; class Malacostraca; order Decapoda; family Parastacidae; genus Cherax; species Cherax destructor. The sequence continues at coordinate 147,850 of WNWK01003948.1, forward strand.
GGATAAATTTAGATTTAGAAAGGACATAGGCAAGTACTGGTTTTCGAACAGAGTTGTAGATGCGTGGAACAATCTTCCGAGTAGGGTGATAGAGGCTAGGACCTTGGGTGGCTTTAAAAAGAGATTGGACAAATATATGAGTGGGAGGGGCTGGGTTTGATTAGTGTCGTGAGTACAGGAGTAAATTCTTAGGTAGTGGTGGTTTTGATAAGGACCTGCCTTGTATGGGCCAGTAGGCCTTCTGCAGTGTTCCTCCATTCTTATGTTCTTATGTTCTTATGTTCATCTCTATGTGCCATGTACACCTCGGCTCTCAACACATCTTTGTCTTACATCTTTTAAATAAATAAGCTTCGTTAATGGAACAGTACTGATCGTTGCCTCTTAACTTACAAACGCCCAACTTCAAGCCCAGGCTGTGTCGCCAGGAACACAGATTACGTTTAGTTGTGCTTGTCTCTGTGGTCCCTTGAATTCTTTCCCCATAGTTTATTCGCTTCATCTTTGTCACCAGTAAGGATAAGAACATAAGAGAGAAGGAACACTGCAGCAGGCCTACTGACCCATGCGAGACAGGTCCATGTCACTCCCCGGCTTAGACCAATGACCACCTAGTCAGGTCACTGCCACTTAAGTCAGATGCCGTGCTCCTTCCTTAAGTGAATGTGACCTGACCTGACTAGGTTTGGGCATTGGCTTAAGCCGGTAGGAGACTTGGACCTGTCTCGCATGGGCCAGTAGGTCTGCTGCAGTGTTTCTTCTTTCTTATGTTCTTATGTTAAGTTGAAACCATTGCTGCGAGTCCTGTGTTGGCTGGATATTTTCAGCACGCTATTTAAATCCCCTTTATTTATTCCTGTTTTCCATTTATACACCTCAATCATATACCCCCTAATTCTACGCCTTTCCAGAGAGTGCAGATTCAAGGCCCTCAGTCTATCCTCATAGGGAAGATTTCTGATACAAGGGATGCAATGTAAACCTTTGTACTTTTGTGTCATTGTGACTATGTGAGGTTTCGACACTAATGCTATATTTGTGAATGTTACTAATAATTTTACCAACTTAGTATGTGACGTTGATGTTATATTGTGTTATAAGGAGAATGATATGTGCTCTATTTTTAATAATTATTTTCTCTCGGTTTTCACACAGGAAGACATAAATAATATCCCAGTAATTAATTTTTACAGAGGCCCAGAAGAAGATAAATTATGTAATATCACAGTCACTAGCGAAATGATTATGAAACAGCTGGACCGACTGAAACAAAATAAATCGCCGGGTCCTGATGAGCTTTTTGCAAGGGTTCTTAAGGAATGCAAAATGGAACTCTGTGAACCAATATCTAACATTTTTAATTTATCTCTTCAAACAGGTGTAGTGTCTGATATGTGGAAGATGGCTAATGTAATTCCTATTTTTAAAGCAGGGGACAAGTCACTACCGTCAAACTACCGCCCAATAAGCCTGACCTCAATTGTAGGCAAATTACTAGAGTCAATTATAGCTGATATTATTAGAAGCCATCTAGATAACCATAATTTGATTAATGATACCCAGCATGGATTCACGAGGGCCGTTCCTGCCTATCTAATTTATTAACCTTCTTCAATAAAGCTTTTGAGGCTGTTGATCACGATAAAGAATTCGATATTGTTTATTTAGACTTTAGTAAGGCTTTTGATAGAGTACCGCACCAGAGACTGTTAAAGAAAGTGGCAGCTCATGGCATTGGGGAAAAGTGCTGTCATGGATCGAGTCATGGCTCACCAATAGGAAGCAGAGAGTGTGCATAAATGGGGTTAAATCCGAATGGGGACTTGTAACAAGTGGTGTTCCACAGGGATCAGTCTTAGGCCCATTGTTATTTATAATATATATCAATGACCTTGATGAGGGAATTACTAGTGATATGAGCAAATTCGCCGACGACACGAAGATAGGTAGGATAATTGATTCAAACATAGATGTCATAGAACTTCAGGAAGATTTAGACAAACTTAATTCGTGGTCAGAAAAGTGGCAGATGCAGTTCAATGTAGATAAATGCAAGGTTCTGAAGCTCGGGAGTGTCCATAACCCAAGCACTTATAAGTTAAATAACGTAGAACTTAGCCATACAGATTGCGAGAAGGACTTGGGGGTGATGGTAAGCAGCAACCTTAAACCAAGACAGCAATGCCTAAGCGTACGTAATAAGGCAAATAGATTACTGGGATTTATATCAAGAAGTGTTAGCAACAGAAGTCCAGAGGTTATATTACAGCTTTATACATCATTAGTAAGGCCTCACCTAGATTACGCAGCTCAGTTCTGGTCTCCATATTACAGAATGGACATAAATTCGTTAGAAAACATTCAGCGTAGAATGACTAAATTAATACATAGCATTAGAAATCTTCCTTACGAAGAAAGATTGAAGACCCTAAAATTACATTCACTTGTAAGACGTAGAATGAGGGGAGACATGATCGAGGTATACAAGTGGAAAATGGGTATTAACAAAGGGGATATAAATAAGGTCTTGAGGATATCTCTCCAAGAGAGAACCCGGAATAATGGATTCAAGTTAGATAAGTTTAGATTTAGAAAGGATATAGGAAAGTATTGGTTTGGAAATAGGGTAGTTGATGAGTGGAACAGTCTGCCTAGTAGGGTTATTGAAGCTAGGACCTTGGGTAGTTTCAAATTTAGGTTGGATAAATTCATGAGTGAGAGGGGTTGGATTTGAGTGGGACTCGCGCATGAGTGGGTAGAATTGTCAAAGCTTATTTCTTGGGTAGCATTGAAAATTGGGTTGAGCAAATATTCTGTTAGTGGGACGGATTGTGAAGGACCTGCCTAGTATGGGCCAACAGGCCTGCTGCAGTGTTCCTCCTTTCTTATGTTCTTATGAGTAATATTTATTCCTAGGCTCTTTATACTGCCTGATTCGATGAGTTTTTTTTCCTATTACCTAAAAACTGCTGTCTTGTCTTTGCTCTTTCTATGCCTTCAAATGACATTAGTTATATTTTGTTGACAAGAAACTCCAGCAGACAATTGATGGGTTATTCCAGATTCTCGTCCAAGATTTTTGCAACTTTCTACCATTCTCAGTCCTCTGAAATCTCCTCTCTTTTATTATCTTCTTTTATTATCGGTCAAGTATTCATTAATCCTCACTATAGTATACAGCACCGACAAATAGATTAACAAGACATCTTTATTAAAATATCCAGGTGTTACACACGTGTCTTATTCATTAATCCATCCTAGCACCTGTCTGCTTCCCCTAATTCCTCTCTTCCAGTTTGCCGAGCAGTTTTCTTTGCAGTATTTAACAGCTTTACAATGTTTGTATAGCCTAATGTTTTATTCCTGAAACAAGGTTCATGTTTTCTGAGGAATCATTGCATTTTTAATCTTTCGATCATTAATTCACCTGCACTATTTGGCTATCCTGCGGGAAGCGTTTAGTGCTCTCTGATTATCTTTCATAATTTATATGCATTTGCAATTTAACAAATGTTTCAATGAGTCTCTTTTCTATTCCTTTGCGGGTTTAGTTAAGAGACAGTTTACGGAGCAATGTTTTACACTGACGACGTGTCGCTCAGTGTTGAACTTTTTCAGCTGCTTTCGGAGGAACACATTTGTCGAGTCCCTCAACTTCTAGGAGATTTTCCCACTAAATTCAGCCACCCACTACACTTGCCTTAGGAAACTTCCAACTTTTCCACAATCGCCTTTCCTTTATAACAATCTATTAGATTCTCTCTTTTCTCTTTTTTTTCCTTCACTTCCAGAAAACAGAAGACTGGCAAGCACTAACCACTTTTTCCTAAAGACATTCTGTGTTTAAATTTCTCTATATCCGACTCACTGGAGGAGAAAACAAGGTCCACCCTTGCAGAGTATACTTGTTTCTTCTCACTCACGCTGTCTTGACACTGTCTCGGGAAGTTCTGAAAAGCTAAGTCAAGTAGCTTATTCCTGTGTGTGTGTGTGTGTGTGTGTGTGTGTGTGTGTACTTACCTAGTTGTGGTTGCAAGGGTCGCGTCACAGCTCCTGGCCCCGTCTCTTCGCTGGCCGCTACTAGGTCACTCTTGCTCAGTGAGCTTTATCATACCTCTTCTTAAGGCTATGTATGGATCCTGCCTCCACTACATCACTTCCCAGACTATTCC